>SCDZ01000597.1:0-69604 GCA_004143845.1 Drosophila lacertosa | reverse complement strand
TATATATATATATATATATATATATATATATATATATATATATATATATATATATATATATATATGTTAAGAACAAACGCAAAAAGTAAGTGAAGCAAGGATTTGCAATCTGTGTGGAGTATCCTTTAATTTCACATGTTTTTCCCCTTGAATCGAACAAGCTCTTTTAATTATGTGTATATTTTACTAATTTTATTTCTGATTTTTTCACGAACATAGAATTTAATTTTTATGCGTTGACAACTGCCACTAAATTGTAGGCCCGATTTGGCTCGTTCGCAAAAAGCAAAAACAATGCCGCTGTTGTAAATAATAGCCAACAACAGTTCATTCAAATATTATATAAGGGTCGTGGCCAGGGTCAAATTCCATGGCTCCAAAAGGCTGTAAATTATGTCAATAGGCTTCAATCTGTTGGGCGATCGCTGTCAGCACTGCCAAAGTACAGTGGACACATTAGTGTATCCTGCATCCTGGCTAGGGACTTGCAAACGTTTCTTAAAACATTTACTGAAAAAAATATGAGTGTTTCTGTTGAGTAAATATGTTTTTATGCCAGTCGTTTTTAATATTGTCAAGAAGCTCTGAAGGCTGCTATTAACGACCTTGTTTTAGACATATCGAAAGCAAATAATATAAAATCGAATCTAGAAATGTTCTTCTATATGTCAAGAATAAGCTTTAGGAAGATTAACGTAGTTTCTTATACTGTTTTTAGATAAATCAATTGAATTACAAAAAAAAAAGAACATCCTTAAAATCATAGCTAAAGGCACATTTGAGAGTTTCCTTGCAGATAAATTTCCGCTTTATTAAAGATATTTGTAAAATAAAAACAATTCCCTAGTTCTAATCCTGACAACCCGTGACAATCTTTTCTCTGTCTATATATGAGCTATTTACATATGTTCCTAAGAATCTCAGATAATCGCTTTTAGGGATTTACTCAAATGGCGTTTCGCGCCCACTGTGCCTCATTTTTCTTGGTAGCTGCTGATTGATGATGCTTCTGCGACGCTTTTTCTCAAATAATACACAACAACAACAAAAACTATATAATAACTGTCATAGAAATCAGCAAAATGAAAAATCGTTTTAAGCATTTCTATACATGGTTATAAACACGGTTATATACGATTTCGACCATACAGTCCGTGAGTTAGTTTGTCTGTGCAAATTCCAAAGGAGAGCACTTGAACCCCGTCCTTACCTTGTCCTTAGCGTGTCCTCTATTCACGTTTCGCGCAGACTGTGAATGAGAATGCGAGTTTATTTAAATGCAACATTGCGCGGCTCAGCTGCACCCGCAAATAAAATGGCACAGATGCCCGACAGACGCTTCCGGCTCCGACTCCGAGTCCAATTCCGACTCCGGCTGCTGATTCACCAGTGCCAAAGGTGGGCAGCCAAGGCAACAGGATTCGGGCCATAAGCTACAAATGGGACGAACGGATAGAGACTGCCGACTGGCGGATTTGTCATCTCGTCTCGTCTCGTCTCGTCGCCAGGTTTATGGCCCGTACTTGACTTCTCCACCCGGTACTTGTCGGCACTTTATTATATAAAATTAATTTAAATTAAAGAAGAAAAAAAAGAAAATAGCACATTTTCCAAAGTGCAACACGCTCGCCTTCAATGAGTTTGTGGCCGCTTCTGCGGCCGGATTTAATAAAGGAACATGTTCCCGGAAATACGACGGCATCAAATAGCGTAAAGTCATTTCCTTAAAAGTTCGTTATTAATTTTACCGCGTGGGTTTTCAAACGAACCAATTTTGTAAGCAGCAAATGTAATTTCTTAGTATCTGCCAAAAACTTTGACTGAAGCTATTCGTTGAAAAGCAATTAAAAAAGCCAAAGCAAAGTCTTTGCACTTTAAAGCAAAAAAAAAAAAAAGAAGAAAAATAGGCTTAAATGCAATTCAAAGAAATATGTTAAGCCTAGGCTTGATCTAATACTTTATCTTCAAGCTTATCAAAATAAGTCTTGGCTACTGAGGCTTTAAGCACACAGCTCACTCTTAGAAAATATAGTATATATAATGAACACAAAAAGATTACCCATTAGAATGCTAAAAGAACTGTTTTTGTTAACCTTAGGTAAGCTTTAATGTTAATAATAACTTAATGAGCAAACAGTTATATTAATGGAAAAACAATAATTGGTTGGCATGAAGGAAATCTGAAGCCTAATTGGACATTTTACTGAATACACTGTTTTAAGCTTTGCATTTATAATTATCTGGTAATTGATATGCATTCGATTGATTTTAGAAATAAATATGCTCTCCGCACAAGCAAACAAACAAATTGGGGGGGGGGGGGGGGGGGGGGGGGGGGGGGGGGGGGTGAAGTTGGGGGTGCGCAAATGATTTGCCCGGCCAAGCAGCTGGCTGTAAATGATCCGTTATTTCTAACCCCAGCTGCGGGTGCGGCGGCGAGGTTTCAATTTTCGTAATCAACACTTGTTGCTGCACAGCAACTGCAAAGGGGCCGTTCAAAAGGGGGAGGGGGGGGGGAGGGGGGATAGAGGGGGTTCACTGTGGCGGGCGGCAGTCAATCAATTAGCGGGCGTGGCAGCGTCTAGACCAAGCACAGCGAATGTTTAGAGCGCGTTATCGAGTGGGAGTCCAATGGACTCGGCTAAGTTTGTCACACACACGCAGCAATGATTTGCTTAAACTCACATAATACAGTTGCCGATTTCCGATTTCCGTTTCCGTTTGCCAAAGTTGGGCACACAGCTTTTCCCCTCACGAAGCCCCTCAAAGTTGTGTCCTTTTGGTCTAATTGGGTGGCAACTGTTGTTGCTGTTGTTGTAGATATCAATTAAAGCCGCCCATCGGCGTTAATTAGTGGCCACATAATAATTATACGCCAAGACGCATGTTCAAATATTAAATTGCATTTTCTGTGAATATAATTTGGTTTCCAGTTAGTATTCGCAAAAAGATGCAGCCGAATAATTACAATGCAACTTTTCAGTAGCTTTTGAGGCCTAATTAATGGGCCCTAAGTGGCATTATTAGTGAAGCAAATAAGCAAATAAATGCGAATTTAATTTGGCCTTTACAGTCAAATGTTCAGTCTGCCAGCCAATCAATCAGTTAGTTCGCATATTTCAATTAGCCGGAATTAGATAATTGCACAGTCGAATCCATTTGTTGGCTATATTCAATTTCACCTGAACGTGGGTTTGTTAATTGCTTTTGGCCGGTTGGGCTGTGTGCTCGGTTAAGGCTTTGTTTTGGGCCAACTTGATCTCTGTTATTACAACGTCTTAGCGACCAACAGTTCCGTGTCCAAAGTCCAATGTCATCATCATCATCATCATCATCATCCAAATTGGCATGTCCAGAAATCCGACTCGATGTCCGAGCTGGTCGCCATTGTCGACAACAATGGTTGGCAAGTGTAAAAAACAAACAAGCAAAAGAATAATTACCTACACATTCACATTCACATTCACATTCATGCACAATCCTCAATTGAGGCAGCTTGTATAGAAATACATACAATGTAAATCGAGCTTAAGCGAAGAATACGTGTTAATCTTGTCTTATTTATAAATTGACCCATTGTGCTGATTGACTGATTGATAGACTCTAGACTAACTGACGGAGAACTGAAGAACCAAAAGAACCAAAAGCCTAAAGAGGAGTTTTTTTTTGTGGATTTTTTTTGGCATAGTTGAAGACTTAAATTAAGTGTTGCAAACTGTTCTTTATGAATGGACTGACTGATTGATTGATTGATTTTGGCATAGCTCAAGATTGAAATGAAGAGTTCGAAAATAGTCTTATTGTTGTGATTAATTATTAATTAATAATAATAAGATTTGTCTATGAAAAAAAAAAGTTTGCTGATTGACTGATTAAATGGCTGACTAATTATTGGTCCAAACAGCCAAAGGAGTACACATAAATGTTCATCTGAAATAGTTGAAAAGTTAAGTTGAGTTTTTAAAAACTTTTTTATCTACACTATCTGATTGACAGATTAAGCAACTGATTGTTGGCCTCAACAGTTTTGTCAGCAATTGCATTTTTTGTATTACTTTTCCACTTGCTTGCTTTTCATACATTTCTTTTATTTTATTTTTTTTATGAAAAAACTTTTAATGAGTTGTGTCCTCTGCATAAATCGGCGATTTCTGCTAAAAGCCCGTTTAATTGCCTAATTAACTGACTCAGTAAAAAAGTAGTTGCGTTTTCTCCCTGACTGAGCAGTTCAAAGAATTGCACCATAAAGGATAAAATATGGTTGCAAAAAAACTTTTGTAAAGAAATTTTTTAGTCTCTGACATTCTATAAAAGAAATCTATGAAGATTTACTTAGTTCTGTTTTTTTTTTTTTTTTTTTTTTGTATAAAACCACAGCGCTAGGTGAAAAAACTGCCAGATTAATGTATATACATATATGTTGTAACGGAGTATTTTAATATGTCCTTGCCGCTTGCTTTTTTATGCCAGCGTATTTTTATGCAATCCAAACAAAATGTGCTCTCCATGTAAGCAGCTTTATTCGCATGTCCAGTGATTCATTCATTCATACATTCATTTCGGCCTGGTCCTGCGTCTTGTCCAGTTGTTTGTTAGTTGCCCATCGCAACGTTGAAGTGGCATTCAGTTTGGGCTTCAATTTCAGTTTCAGTTGCGAATTTTCTTCTTCTTTTTTTTTTGCGTCGCTTTTCTTTGGGAAATGAGCTCGGCTTAGCCTGGCTAGGAGTTGCGGGCCTCGTTTCTATGTGGCCTATGCAAACAGTTGACGTCAAATGCAAATTCAAATGCTTTCTGCTTAACAAATACACCGAAGGGGCTGAACTTAAAGGGTGTGTTACGAATGCTAATTGAATATGTGCCGAGAAGTGCCATATTTATTATCAGCTGCAGTTAACAATTATTCGCAGCATTCACACTTGCCCTTTTTCTGCTCCTGCTGGTGCTTTCGGTTGCTTTCTGCTGTTTACGAGTCCTTGCTGTGTATTTTGGGGTATTGAAACAGTCGCTGCTATTCATTTGATTTTGATGGGCACTTTTCTTATTTGCTTTTCATTTGACTGCGGCATCAAGTTGGGTTCACATTGGACAATCAATTCAATTTCTGACTTCGTTTATATGAGTGTGTGTGTGTGTGTAAGTGTGTGTGTGTGTGTGTTTGTGTGTGATTGTGTAAATTTGGGTTTCCAATTAGGGGTGGAAGCCCCGAAAGAAGAAACATACTTCTCGATTGTTCGACTTGATGTATTTCCCTTGACTTTACCTTTAAAATCAGGTTCCTTTTTTTTGCAGCTCAATATGAATCTGTGTCCTTTTAATTTAAGTACCTTTTTTAAAGACAAGACAATTTGAGATTCCTGGCAAGAGAGCTTAGATTGACATCGACTTGCACGGGGCACTTATAAAAATCTATTATTTCATTTATAATTGAGTACTTCAGAGGGATATATATTCCAATCGAAGAGCAGCTGCACTGCAAGGACAACAAGGACATTTAGCCTTTGCACGGGCTACTTAAGCCAGCTACTTGAGTACATTTCCATTCTCAGTCATGTGTGTGTGTGTGTGTGTGTGTGTGTGTGTGGAAGGAGGAGGCGGAGGACAGCAAATTCCAATTATTTGTGGCAAATGCGCAAATGAGAATATTAAAAAATGGCATGAATATTTATCTGAATATAACTACTATTATTCATATTCGACAATTGCTTGTTATGATTGTTCATTCGCCACATGGGCCACTACATTCAACGTTCTACATGCCACATGCCACATGCCACATGCCACTTGCCGCATGCTATGACAGCAGCCGTCGGCAAGGACCCAGCGCAAGGACACTTGCACTTAACCTCCTAGCTGCAGTGGCAGCTTCTTATTCGTCTGCTTCTCCTTCGTATCCTTTCTTGCTACATCTCTCTGTTTGGGCGTAATGATGTCCTTTGAGATATTCTCTATAAAAGCTTTCATCAGTCTCAACTGAAATTTTAGTTGTTCGTTTGGTATTGGGTATCTGCTAGTCGAATATTCTCCTTGAATGCAAGCTGTCTGTTTGCGAGTGGTTGCCTTTCTGCTGGCTGTAAGTCTCACTTTTTGTTGCATTCTTAGTTGGCTATGTTCATAATTCAATGCACAGTATGCCACACTAGATAACGCACAACGTGTGTGTGTGTGTGTGTGTGTGCGGTGTGTGTGTTGTATGCCATTGCTTAAAAAGAGCTGCAATTTTTTTTACCAAATGGGCTTTGACTTTGGCTTTAGCGATTGGTTTTTTAGCCGTTTGGCTTTTAAGCTTTAAAAAAAAAGGTTTTCTTCGAATTCTTTTGTTGCATCGCCGAGCTGCATCGCAAGGATTTGAAGAATCTAATGCAGGACCGTCGTCCTCTATTTTTTTTTTTTGTGCTAATTAAAAATGTGCGATAAATGACAAAATCTGCGCATATTTTCAAACGCCTCCTGCCCAGAAAAATATGACGAAGAAGACCCGGCATATCTCAATTAGGGCCAACGTTGGGCGTTGGAAATAAAAAAAATGAATGCAGGATAACGCAAAAGGAGCTGGAAGCAGGCGGACCGTAATCAGCTGAGTGCGCTAAACGCTTAAAACACTTTTGCCTGGCCTGGCATGCTAAATTCCCGAGCTGCATTTTTTTTGTTTTTTTTTATTTTTTATTTTTCTATTTTTTTTTTTAATAAGCTTGACGCGAGTCGAGGGCCAGGACCCAAAAGCAAAGCACCCACACTTGACATCGTTTGCCAACTGTTGTTGTCGAGGGCCGGCGAATGTTGCTTTCTATATGTATATGCCACACACAAATATACCCAACATACCTAACACACACACACACACACACACCCACCGAACGAACACACACTCACATATTAGTAAAAAACTTCCGGCAACGCCTCGCAAATTGCCGCGCCGCAAAGTTGCTGCAAATTGGCGGCAAATTTGCAACATTGCAAAATTAGTGCCCATTATTTTATTTTAAATTTAGCAGCTAAGTGAAAAATGGAGATTTGAAGCTGTTGTTTAGTTGCTTTAAGCCATATCCTTAAGTTTCAGCCATCATTTAAAAAGCAAATGCTTAATCGCAGCCATTTATATTAAAATTTATGTTCAAGTTTAAATCACAATTTAACAGTCTCAATCACAGTGATCAAAATATGTGATATAAGGATGATAAAAATATATATATATATTTTTATATATATTACAAAGACTTTTCTATGATAGTCTCACAGGATTGTGTTAACTAAGAAGCTAACATATTACAACATTTATTGTTTTATTTAATTTATGCAATATGGAGCTATTAGAAGGTAGGAGAAAACCTTGGAATCTATTGTCTGATAAAATCTATTGTAACTCATTCATATCCATTTAAGTTTGCTTTTTACAAAATATAGCTGCAACTTTTGGTAAACTTAAAATGTACCATTTTATTTATATTATTTATCTAATCAAGTTTTATATACAAAAAAGTTGCGATTTCAAAATGCTTTCATCACAAGATTGTTAACAAGCTTAAAAGAGTTAATTCGTTCTCAGATGTTTTCGCTAGGATATTTATTCTTTGGGTTTGGGCTTATTGCAGTTGCAGATTGTTTGAAGCCTTGCCTCCAGAGATTGCAACATTATTTCGACTTTTATTGATGAAATGACAAACTGTTCAAGTGCATTGCGCAATTTGATTGTCGGCTTAAAGGAACTGGCCAATTTAAAAACCCAGACCAAGACCAAGACTTAAACCAATTTTACAAATAAAAATGTTGGCTTAAAATTGAATTTGCGGTCTGCCCGTCTGACAAAGCAAAGGCAAAGGCAAAGGCAAATTCAGCTCCTGCCGGTTGACTACTGACAGCTGTGGCTCACTCTCCTGGCCAACTTGTGTCTGCAATAAAATAGTGCAAATTTATTTAAAGTGCAACACTTTGAAATTATATTTGCAAAAGAAAAGCGACCGACATTGCCAGCTGAACGATGTTGAATCGGGTATGTAGGTGCTTCTATACCCTATTCATGTTCGGAATTACCAACTTTAGATTATCCTGATAGATTAAGATTAGCTCAAAATTTGATTTAAAAATTCTGGCCCAACATTCAAAGTTGTTGGTTTAAAATGGTTACACATTTAAATTTCTTTAAGTTGTTAACCCATGATTAACTTTACAGCAGTTTAAACCATGGTTCAAATATGTATATAAGTAAATCCCATTTTAAATGAAACAAAAGTTAAATTTAAACAACAAAACTCTTTGTGCACATCAATTTTCTTTCTTTCTGCAAATTTTCATTCATTGGACTGTTTTTTAACCTTTAAGTTGCGATTCAAGTTTTGATTCAAGGTTTCTTCACAGCTTTAAAAACGCAGTCAAAACTCAGTTAAACCCAACTGCCTACTAAATGGGGGGCTGTTGTTGGGAGTGCTCGACTAGCAGATACCGTCAACACAAATACTTAAAAAGTTGAGAGAAAGGCAAATAAACGATTATTCATATAGTTTCATAAGTTAAATGAGCTTTTTGCGGGCTTTCTATTAAATGTCCTTTACAGGGCATTACGTAGCTTATTAAACTGCTGCGTTGCCATAAAATCAATTAAATGGCCATAATGAATTTGAATCCATTAACTGTGTACTTGACGCAGCTTTCGATGTCTTCGCCGTGACATCGATGCTTTGAAATGCCCAAAGTTGACAGACTAAATCAGTGCTGAGTTGTGAGCTCTCAGTTTTCAGTTCCAGTTCAAGTTCTGGTCTGTTCTGTTCTGTTCTGTTCTGTTCTGTTCTGTCCTGTCCTGTTTTGTCCTGTCCTGTCTAAGGACATCTGGCGGGTACTGAGTGATGGTTGATGGACAGTGGGAAATTGAGAGACGCGGACGGGTTTTGGCTGACAGCCAAAAACAAACGCAGCCAGTCCATTTGCAGTGTGTAAAAGTTGAATAGGATCCTTGTGGCTGTTGTTGCTATTGTTGTTGTTGGCCTTTCGACCAAAAACCGCCATTAAAATAACTTTTCAAGTCTCGCGACGAGAACGAGAACGAGAACGAGACGGTCGCCAACTGAGTGGGTCAGCCAGACTGAGATGCACAACGAATGCTCGTCCTGGCCAAGTGACACCCTGGCCCAGCAGCCGGCAACTTTTCAAATTTAGCCGCTTGGAAAGCAGCTCGCCTCTTGTCTCACCTTGCTGGGCGTGTTTTTGTTGTTCCACTTGCTGGAAACGAGTTCGTTAGAGCTTAACTTGAACAAAGGAAACTTTGGCATATGCCTTAAAACATAAGTTGCTTCAGCCGCGAGACTGAAAGGGTATATAAACAAAGAGAATAAGCCTCAACACATACAGGGTATCTGTGATACTTGTTGTTGGTCTTAAACAATTTTGCAGTTGCGCTGAAATTTAAAAACTTATTGTTTGACTTTAACACTAAGTTAATAACACTTTTAAGTTAAGATTTTTGATTTAAGCACTTTGTTCCTTATCTGTTTATGGCTGTTGTTGCTTTGTGTGCTTGTAGCGCTAACTATTCTCGATGTATGTTCTTTATATATTGCATGGTACTTGGGTTATTTGGTGTAGCCAACTGCGACAGATGGAGACCAAGTTGGACGCACGTGGTACGGGTCCGGGCCAGGCCCAGGGCCAAGGCCAGGGCCAGAGTCCGGCTCAGGGTCAATTTCCGGCGTCGTTTCCCGATACATTTAAGAATTTCTTTGAGCTGATGAATGAAGACGAGGATCACAGCGAACTGTTTGCCAACCTGCTGGAGGATAAGGTATACACCAGGCACACAGTCGCTCTCTCTCTCTGTGTGTGTGTGTGTCCTGCTGTCCTGTTACGTCGTCAGCCCCTGTCGTCTACGCTTCACACAGACTACGCTCTTTTATTGACACTTGCCTCTTCTTCTTCTTCTTCTTCTCCTTTTCTTTTTCGTTTTCTTTTTCGTTTCCCTTTGCCACATTCACATTGCAGGTGATTCCCCGAAACAACAACCCGATGTGCGCTCAGCGCCAGCGCTGCGGCGGCAGCTTGCGGAATAATAACAGCGGCCACAATGGCAATGGCAATGCCGGTCGTGGCCAGCACAATGCGCAGCAGCCGCGGCAGCAACAACCGCAGCAGCACCACCAGCAGCAGCAGCAGCAGCAGCAGCACCAACAGCAGCAGCAGCACCACCAGCAGCAGCAACAACAACCGCAGCAATGGCCATATATACGTGGCTCGGCACGTAATCGGAGTGGGAGCGCAACAGATATGCGTATGAGCATGAATATGGCACTGGACTCGGAGCCGGGACCGTCGGTGTCGGCGGAGTACGCTGACGGTCGCGGCAACACCATACGATTGAATCAGATGCCGCGCCGCAACTCGATCAGCGTGACGGCCGCTGGGAGTCGTCATTCGAGCACACAGAATAGCGTTGCAGCCAGCATGAATGATTTGAACCATGTCGGTAATGTGGAGCAGCTGCCGCCGGAGCGCGTCTGCGAGAATTATTGCACAGGACACGGCTGTGTTCAGTGCACGCATACCATGTTCTGTTGCCTGCATCGGCAGAATATTCAGAACGCGCTTCAGCTGGAGGAGGCTAACCGTGCGGCCGAGGAGGCCGCTAAACAGCATGAGCTGGCGCAGCGGGAGCTCGATCTGGAAATACAACAGCAACAGTTGCTCATCGATCAGATGCGCATCGGGCCCGACGGCGAGGACAGCTGCGGCGGCACTCGGATGTCCATCAACTTTATGGTGAATCGACATGTGCCCGACGGCGCCAGGGACAACAACGATCAACAGCCGGGTCCCAGCTCCTCAATTGTCGTCGAGAACTGCGTCGAATTGGGTAAGTGCGAAACCAGTTAAAAACTCTCAATTTTCTCTTATCATTCACCGTTCATCATAATGATTTCATATGCTAATTAACAAGCGTCATTAGTTCATTAAATTTCAGAAGTGCAAAATATTCTAAAGCTTTTAGGTGAACTATAACATTTGTTGGTATTGCTTTAAATAATGAAAATCGCATAGAGAGGCGCTGTTAAGAACGAGAGAATAAAAATAATAGACAGCAAAGAGAGAGAGAGAGAGAGAGAGGGAAAGAAAGAAAGGTATGTAAAAGAAAGTGAAAGGAGAGAAAACTAAAGACAGAGAGAGAGAGAGAAAAAAAAAAGATGGAGATAGAATGTCTGTATGGACCTAAAGTAAACTTTAGACGATAGAGATTGAAAATTTATAAGCAAATATCCTTTTGTGCATTAAAGAAAGTTGTTTAAAAGAGCCTGTGTTTGTATTGAATAAAAGGCTGTTAGAAAACCACATCCTTAGTGGGAAGCGCTGCATTGACAGGTTGTGCATTTTATGGTCTAAGGTTGCCTTTGAGCCCACTTGCTTGGGCGACTTTAAAATTGTGGTACGCAAAGTGTTGCCTTGTAAGGTTTTCTTGGGTGACCATTAAGAGTTTTTAAATGTGCATATACATATTTTTCGAGCAGCCAACAAACAGGGCCAACATCAAGTAAACGGGTGCCCAGAAAGGAGAAGTTAAACAACAACTGAAAAAAGTGCTAAATGAACAGTTCATAAAAAAACAAAAAACCGCCAAACAAGAAGAAAGCAACAAACATGAAAAGGTTACAACAGCCCAGGCAAATGCCAGGAGCTAAGCCCTAAAACTGAACTGAACCGTTTTACCTTTTTGGGCCGATTAAAAGCGGCTGCCAAAACAACGCCCAGCAATAAAGTCGCCAAAAAGGCAACAGCCAAAAGTGGCCGTAACAGACTGTGGCATACTCTGTTATATCTGTTGATTGTCCTTCGCGAAACCAATATACCCCATCTGGGCACAAGACAAGCTTTTGGTTAATCGGATCAGTTGAGAGGCGATTGCCAATCGAACTCCGCTTGACTCCATGTTGCAATAAGTTGCTAACAGCTATTTTCATTTGAGTGTACATCTATTTTACTTAGCCATAGTCGACGCAATTATCGAAATTTTAATTATATAATTTGCATAAGCCAACACAGGGCCTGAAACTGAACTGAAAACTGTCAACTGACCGTTCCAGCTTAAATGGGCTTGTTGGCCTGTTGACGGCTATCGAAAGTTGTCAACTGGAGTAAACAAGAAATCCAATCATAGCTCAGCTAATGGACTTAATATGTGACAGCTCTTGAAATTAAGTCAACGAAATGCCTTTGACAGATTTTAAATGATGGCTACATTAAAATCACATTTAGCCTCTTTTTAGTGACGCACAACCAAAAGCTACAGACAGTGACGACAAATGGGAGAAAGGGAGATAATTCCCCGAAGGCATTTCCATTTCCAGCATTTATTGGGGCCACAGGGCGTATGCGCATTATGATTAAAATACATTTTTCGCAATAAGCACATCAGTTATTACAAAACTAAATCAAAATATTTTTAACAAACAGCTGCTGTCAAAGGGCAAATTGATAAAAAGCTCCGGGCAACGCGTCGTATACGTGATTGCAATTGATGAACTTTAATTTCACAATATATAAAATCTTAATAAATATATATATTTACATATGTTTAGAAGATGTTACCCCTTACAATAACATATAACTGTCAATAGGCTGGAAAGAGAGTTTTCATATAGCTTGCGGGTCGTATACGTAATTTTCATACTGTGTAGAACAGAAGGAATTATCTCTCACTTGGCTAAATAATCGTTGGAAGTTCGGTTAATTTCTGTTAAATAATTGTGTTATATCTTCAGCAAGTTGCTTCTCTTATGAAATATCGTTCGTTTGGCGCTAGATTTATAGTTAATATTATTGATTTGCCTTCCTTGCATTTTATACTCACTAAAAGCGAGATTTTAGGAAGTTCTTGCAACAAACAAGAGTTGATGTATGTATAAAATATTTTTATATATAAATACAAAGGAATTTCTGTTGTGATCAGTTTCTGCATACAAACAGAATTCGCTGCAAATACAAACAGTGGGCTTTAAGTATTCTTTGATGCTAGCATAGAGAAGAGTTTCACTCGAATTAAGCTTGTATACATGAGCAACAATTGTTGCTGAAAAACCGCATTAAGCATCAAGCATCAGAAATTTTTGGCAAATATACTGAGAAACCTATAATGGGAATTTCTGTCAAATAAACGCACGATTGCTGTTCCATTTGATTTTAATTGATTGGTTCTCCTTTTGCTTACCGCCCAAGCATTTTACTTTCATCTGGTGGTCGACCTTTAATCACATTAAGGTTTTCAATTGGTTTTAACCTTTTCAAATGTATTAAGCACTCATTAATTTAATTCGCCCGCGGCTTAGACTCAAATGAATGGCACGTGAATAGCTCGAGTGAGTGCAAATGAATGCGCATTAAGTACACACTTCATATGTTTGTACCTACTATACAATTAATTATGGCACAATTTTAATCTGCTTTTAATCCCACTTCACAATCACCCGCGAGGCGATGAGTCCAATGAATGTCATAATTATTTTAAACTCTTTACTTTATTTGTTGTAGGCAAACTTTCTCTTGTTGATTTGTGCTGGATTTTCGTAATAAAATTGTTATTTTAGGCCTTAGCTAACTTTAGACTCGTAAACATTTAGCTAGTCGCCGGTGCGGCATCAAAATTTAATCACAGATATGCTTAGTACACTGCTTTTTAAGGGGGCTTTGGATCCAATCGTAGCAATGAATTAAGAAAACTCAAAAATTTCATTTACGAACCAAGGATTATTTTTATGTTTTGTTGGGCTTTTAGCCATGGCTAAATTCTGATTATAAAAGTATTTCAATCTTGGCGAGTGTGTTTAATAGTCGTTATGTAAAATCAAACTTTTGTTTCTTGTCCTTGTCAGACATTCCTTTCCCTTTGGTTCCTGTTTTTTTGCTTTAAACTTATTAAATTGTTTGGTTTCCCCTCTCGAATGTACGAGTCGCAGTGCTCGACTTGTAGATACCTCGTGCCCATATGATCTATATTAATCTATAATACATCTTAACTGGCTTAACAACTTTGCTGCTGGCCATTTTTGATAGGCATAGGGTAAGAAAAACAAGAAAATTGTATATACAAGTTAAGTTCTGTTGTAAACAGACCTTTGTCGATACACTCACACAGACACACACACGCAGTCGCCATAAAGCCTTTGAAAAATGTGCGCAGAAAAGTTTTCGACTAAACTCATTCTCATATTTAACTTTGACTTTGGCGTGGGACTTGACTTGGGAAACATATTTTTCAGAGCCACACATGAGTTCAGCTAGTCTCGCTTTCTCTCTTTCTCTCTGTGTGTGTCAGGTGTAGGTGAAAGCTGACATACACAGAAAACTGTCAGACTCCCCGAGGAGTTGGGGCCAAAAGATACAAATACCTCAGGAGCAGCTGTGGTTACCCACATTTTTGTGGTCAAATCAAAAAACCTCTGTTCGTGAGTCAGTGTGTATAAGTGTGTGTGTGTGTGTGTGTGTGTGTGTATGAATTTAAGTGATGTCCCTTCCCGGGCACTTTGGGGCCTTTGTGAACTCTGCTCTTTTCTAGGCAACGCGAATTTGTTGCCAAATTTTGTCTGCTCCATTAAACCAGAAAGCCATGTTATCGCTGCTTAGCTGATGATAGTAAACTTTTGGTCTATATATCTATAGTTAGCTCTGTGTTCATACAAAAATCACAACTTTGGACCGATTGTTGTCATAGTTAACTTTAACCTTTCTGGTTTCGATTATTATATTGTGGAAAACAATTAAGTTTTCCATACAACACCAGAAAGAAAGTTCCTAATACAGTGTTTTTTAAGTAGTAGCATAATCATATACCATTTGATATATATCACAATTTAAATGGAAATTGACAGTTAAATTCGAATAAATAATTTGCATTTAGATGCAATTTCTTAATTACTTATCAATCAAAAGTCATCAAAGGAAATGCGTGGAAAACGCTGAAAGTTTAATTCGAGGTATTTGTTGTCGTTTCTCGTATTGCACACACACACACACACACACAGAAAAGCATGTATGTGCTTAGACTTTTTCGTGGAACACGCACTTCTCTTTGCCAGTTTTGTAGAATTTTTCCTTGTAATTTTCTTAGTGGCTGTTTTGCGTTTTGTGCAGAATTCGCAAAGATCTATTCTCTGAATGAGGGTAACAATTGTCGGCTATTGAAAGATTAAATGCATCCAGTTTCATAGACTCTTGTTTTTAAAGAAATTATAAAAAAACACCTAATAGAACATTTCTCCTGGTCGTGTTAAACAAACAATTTATATTGACAGGTGAGCAAAAAGTTTTCCAAGTTTTGTAGATGCAAATGTTTCGGTGTGTTAAAAAATAAACTGAATTATTTAATTGGGATTACAAGTAAGCATATAGTTGGAGTAGAGGAGTATAGCAGGGGGATGTAAGTCAGGCATTGCAGTCATTTGGTTGTTGTACGTTATGTTTCTAAGCACCTTTCGGCCATTTGCAGATATCATCTGCGATGATAGCGACAGGCCGTGCAGCAGCACAACGGGACACGTGCCGTCGCCGGCGCCACAAACGTTGGCCATCAACTTGTTGCGGCCCATTTTAAAGCCGGCTCGCCAGCCGGAACAACATCAGTCCACACAGGAGCAGGCATCGCAGCGTCCGATGATGCAGCAACAGCCAATGCAGCAGCCAATGCAACAGCCAATGCAACAGCCAATGCAGCAGACAATGCAGCAGCCAATGCAGCAGCAATACATGCAACAGAATATGCAACAGAATATGCAACAGAATATGCAACAGAATATGCAACAGAATATGCAACAGAATATGCCACATAATATGCCACATAATATGCAACAGAACGTGCAGCAGCAACAAATGTATTACCAACAGCCGCAGCAAATGTATTACCAACAGCAGCAGCAGCAGCAGCCAGAACTGGAGCCGTTGCACGTCTATCCGTCAACATCGACGCATGTTCATCGACTGCTGCCAACGCCGCCGACCCACGGCGGACTCGGCTCTTATCATTCGCGTGAGGCGGCCGCTCAGCGCATTCAGCAGCAGGTTGGCCTAAATAGTCGCTCCAATATCTACACTAATCCGCCTGGCGCCAGCACCAGCACCAGCTACAACTACAATATACAGCAGCAACATCAGCAGCAGCAGCAGCAGCAGCAACAACAACAACAACATCATTATCAGCAGCAATTGCAGTTGCAGCAACGGGAGCTGGAACAATCGCAGCTGGAGCTGGAACAGCTGGAGGAGGAGCACGATTTAGCGGCTGCCGTTGGGTATAGTCGGCCATATAATTGGGAGCGTGACATGGAAATGCAGGGCCACGCGAATTGGAACATCGGTGTCGATAGGGTGGCCGAATATCTGAATGGGTCGCCGTCGATGGGATCTGTGCCAATGCCGGGCACAGGTCCACCGGGCAGCCGTGTAAGCAGCGAGCAAGATGAGCAGAAATAGCGCTCTGGCATTTCATCTCTCTGAATTCCGTCTATCAAATTGCAGCAGGTCCCTAAAACGCAGAATTCTCCCATTTTAAATAGACGTCGCTCTTCATCTATCGCATCAAATCTACTATTGCTCGGCGATCTTGGCTACGGTCGCAACAGTATCGGCGGGCCCCCAGCTGGGGCCGAGGATTCGCATCGCTATTCGCTCACCAGCTCAAGGTAAAACCAAGCCCAACTTCTTCTTTATTCAATCCCCGCCCCTTGTCACACCCTTTGCCCAGTTTCGTCTTGTGTTCAATATCTACATATATATCTATATATAACTGTCAACATATTCGTTTCAATTAAATTATTAGTGACGTCTTACTTGTTAAGGCCCCCTTGTGGCGTCAGGGCTTAACTGCCTGCCTTTGTTGAGAGGCAACAATTGAATATTGTCAAGTATCGCAAACGTGGGCCTAAGCTTAATTAGTTGGCCAACGCATCTTATCGCGGCATTTCAGCGACTTTCAAACAAAGCTGCACAGCGGCTTAATTCTCTGCTTATCTATGCAATTTATCGAACTATTTGAAGTGCGCTTTTCACATACGGCTAATTCAATAGCTGCGCAGGAGCTTAATATCCTTCTTATCAAACTGTTGCATATGCGTTGTCGTTGTGTTCGTATTTTCATATGTCTGCTGCCCCTAACTTTTTCTATACTTACTTACTTACCAAAAGTTGCCCTTTTGATAAGTTAAATCGATCTCGTCGTTGTCTACTCAAATCATCTGGAAAATCCAAAACAGTTTCTGCTTTATTAGGAAAGCACAGTCGATGTTAAACTGTATAATTATTGGTTTAATTAACTTGTATTTTGGTTGTAGTCCTCTCCAAATCCTTGTAAACTATTTTGGCCAGTTTAAAGCTCGTCTATCGCACAATGCACAAATTCACTTTGGGCCACCTTTTGTTCTGCTAACCACGCGTGTCCTTAGTCCTTGGCACGTGACTGCTCCTTTGCGCTGCCCAAATAATCCTTTCATTCAGCTGCCTGCTTACGGCAGGCAATATGTGCTTAAATGTGTCACTATGGACCCCCCAAATGCACTGGAAGAGCTTCCCGCTTATGGCCAATTGAATTGGCCTAAATTGGCTGCATAAGCTCGGCCATATTTAGCTGAAATTCCAGTCAATTGGGCACAATGCAATCGACGATTCTGCCCGCCTCTTTAGACCCTCCCAATTATTTTGGATATTTTGCAAACAGTCTATTATAAAGAAACCAAACCGTTGACCAACGACCATCGTCCATCTATTGTGGCATATGGCATGTGGGCATTCCTTATTGTCGTCTGTCGTTGCAGGGAGCGCATGTCGTTGGCCAAGTCGCCGCTGGGGCGCGGAATGGATAGCGGTGTGCTCACTTTTCAGCAGGCCATATCTGGGGCGGTGTCCCCGCAGTATGCCGCTGCGGGCGGGCTCTTGGGGGCCACTGGGCAGCTGCCGGTTGCCGCGGAGCTGGAGCAACGTCTGTTGGGCTCCAGCCCGGCGCTGGCAGCTGTTGCCGAGGATACAACGGCTACCAGTGGCCCCGACGCCAACGACTCACCCACCGACCACACCGTCATCTCCACGACCAAGATCCAAATACAGCAGTCGCAGCAGACGCAGCAGTCACAGCAGCTTCAATCACATCACTCGCAACAACAGCAACGCGAACGCGGCGTCGGCGAATCCTCGGCGGCTATTAACGGCGGCTCCAGCGCAGTCACACAACAACAACAGCTGCACGGCACTCAGCAGCGTCTCAGAACATCGAGCATGCCTGCTGAGAGCCGAAAGGTAAGTAGATCCATACACAATATACAAGATTATTATCCAATTATGCTACGCCTGGGAATGATTAAGTAGACTTAGCTTTGCAATCTCTTAGCATCTTCGCATTACTGCAATTGCTTTCGCAATTACTTATGTAAATATAATTTTTATATTTTAATTACCAAAGTAATTGTAATTACTGATTCTGCAATTGATTTTGTAATTCCAGTTTTCTGTTTCAATATCAATAAAGCACAACATTTCCATATAAAATTCAATTAAACTTACAAGCACATTTTTCTTACAATATTTAAAGGAATTAATTAAGCTACCTATCGAATTGCCAAAGTAATTACGTAATTACCAAAGTAATTACTTTGGCATCTGCCTGCTTATACTAGTAAAAAGCTTTTCCGTTTATACCGAATACCAAATTAAATACTTCAGCTACCCGTTCCATTATCCAAGTAATTAAATTTGTCCAAATATAATTACCAATACAAATACTTCAATAACTAAACCAATAACTTTTATGTTGTAATTAACATTTTAACACCTATCTACGAACTTCTTTTTAATTATTAGTAATTAAATATGTTTAAAAAAAATAATTTTAAATCTTTTTATGACATTTTGCGACCTACTTTTCCGCGTTGGTTAATTGTTCGCTGTTGTTGATAATGGGGCAAGTTTTTAATTACATTACAGCTTTGCCAAGTGTCAAGTGATTGCACTGGGGGCAAATCGCAAAGGACTTAAAGGACTAAGAACAAGCACCTGCGGAATGCTCGACAACAATGTCGTCTGCTGTTTTATTGGGCGCATTAAGCCCCGAGGGCCACACGGCCACCACACACAAAAGTACTAAGGAATATTCTTGCCCTTGCCTATCTTGTTAATCCCACACACGCACACAAACACACACACACACGCAAAGTCAACATTTTCTGGGGACTTGTCTGTCTGTTTGCACTTGGCTATACTTGAACTTATTGCCAAAACCGCAAAGCCCACGCCCGAGCCCAAATTGAAACTTGCAGCTTGGCCCAGCCCCTCACTCAGTCCCAATGCCAATCTCAATCCCACTTGTTTCGTTGCTTCAATCGAGGACTGCACAATCCTGCATGCAAACAACAGCTGAATGCCTCCCGGGTGCACTGCAGCTAACCGGATAGCTTCCGGCACAGGACAGTTCGTTCCTGTAGACAAGTTCTTGCAGCCTCTGCCTCAGTTATTGCAGCCATTTTTGAGTGGGCTGCTAGCAACGTTTTCGACATATTTGAAATATAAGGCACAGAAGTTGCCGCAGAAATTGTCTAATAAACAACTTAATGAAAAGATGACATGCCTGGTAGATGTAGACAAATAAAGTATTAACCTTAAGACACAGGCTGCAAAGTATCCAGAAAAAGCCAAAAATTCAACAGATTATTTAACAAAACTTACTCATTTAATGTTTAAAGCATTAGTAGTTTAACAAAAAAAGCAGCTTAACAGCTGTTAACTTAACAGCTGCTTATTCTGATTTTTATGAGGCAACATTCTGTATTTAAGTATAACTTTTAACATAATGAATTTTTGTTAGAGATTTTGACCAATTTACCCATAGTACAGCACACACTCTTTCACACACACACACACTTGACATTCTTTTGGCCTGCACTTGTGCACTTTATATGATGCTCGTGCACTTTATATGATGCTCGTGGGATGCCATCGGAGTCCGCTCGCTACGTGTTTGCCATTGATTCCATTTTGGACATAAAAAGCCCCACGACTGCCGCGAGCAAAGCAGACTAGAGAGGGGGTTTAAATAGAGAGAGACAGACAGGGGGGGGGGGGGCAGCTAGAACTATTGCTTTTACCTTTTGCTTGTTGGCCCCTTTTTAAAAGCTGTCAGTTGTCAGTTAACATTTTGGTTGCATGGATTTTATTGCAGCCACGAAATTTCATCTGCGCATTCAAATCAATTTTGTTTCCTGTGTGTGTGTGTGTGTGTACCAGGTCAATGTGCCAGTTTTATGTTCGTGCCCCACAGCATTCGTGGCTGCGGTTTGTGTTCTTGCCACACACACAGCCACAAGTTTGCCCATCGATAAAAATTATTTTTCATAATTTTTGACTACCAAATATTATCTATAACCTTAACATAATTTGTGACTTTTCATATCTGAATTCCAACAATTTTTCGCTGTGCATTTTGCTGCTGTCAAGGAGGCTCAAAGTTAGCAAGGACTCCACTTTTGAACCTCGCTGCTGTGTTTGCATTTTGTGTTGCCTACTTTTGTGCACCGCTTGCATTTTTTATCAGGCTGCCAGAAAATTTTCACTCCAGCAATTTTCGCCAACTAATTGCATTAGCTGCAGATAGTAGATAAGTGGATGCCAGGTGAATGACAATAGACGTCAGCGGAACCGAAGAGCAATAAAGAGTCCATGGGGGCGTTGGCATAGTTTCCCGGCCTACTCCTACTAGGCCATAAGTTCAATTTAATGACTAAAGCCCACACATCTTGACGTGCCATAAACAAAGCAACTTTGTTTGGGCTAAGGCTAGCCACAAGAGCCACAACAACAGCACACAGCACACAGATTACATTTAGACGTACATACATACATACATACATACATACATACACACACATATATACGTAATAGACGTAGTTTGTTTGTGCCACCTGGCGGCATCTGCGCTTTGCCTCCTCTATGGTGCACGGTAAGTCGAGACGCAAGAGTTGACAGTTGCTTAGTCATGCCAAATGGTTGCCCCAAACGACGCGCCATTAGTAATCTACTCCTGGTTTTGGCCCTGGTGCTGGCCTTGGTGCTGGCCCCGGTATTCAGTGGCAGCTGTGTCCTTGCCGTCCAGGATCGACGTCTTTTTGTTTCTCATTTGTTCCTTTCATTTTTGGCACAGTGCGCCAAATTTCACACAGCTGAGCGCACTCTGAACTCTGGCAAAAAATAAAAGATGGATATGCTCATTCGACAGATTCCCTACAAAGTTACAAAGTTATATTTTTAAGGCATTTTTGGCATTTAATATGACTTTAAGTATTTACTTCTTAAGAGTGATTTAGCAAACAAGATACATTTGAATACTCCATGTCTTTACATGCTTGTTTACAGGGTATAACCACATAAGTGCGCGGCTTGTCAGTAGAAACAAAGGCTTTAAGTCTTCAAAATGGCTAACAGCGTTTAAGTTAAATGTTAAAGGGTTGACTCTATAGAGTTATTTGTTTGTTTGTCTGTCGAGACTCGTTTGGTCTATCATTAAAACGAAGTGTAAAACAATTCTATAATAATAATTTAATGTTGACCTTAAGGTTTAGCCAATGTAAATTTGTTTGTGAAAATATTTGAAGTTTGCTTGATTTGTGTTGTATTTGAAGGACTCGTTTCAAACATTGATGTTAAATTCTTGTGGGCGGCCAAAGTAAGTGTACGCCCGGCATAGCCGGGCCTGTATAACGTATAACGATCTAGTTTGCTGCCATAGCATTAATTAATGTTTCTCGATTGTTTTTGTTTGCACCTGTTGTTGCCGGTTTTAGCCCCGTTTGGCCGACACGCGCCGCTCGGCAATTCATTGTGCCGCTGATGTGGATATGGATTATTATCGCTTGCGCAGCTTTAGCATAACATCGCATGGCGTCTGCAATCTGGGCGACTCGTTGCGGTAAGTGGGCGGGGCACACACACCAGCACACATATACACATTGATTTTGTTATTACCCCCCTTTCGAAAAAAACAGCAGTCGCAGATCACGTTCGATTAATTCGGTGACATCGGCGGGCACCTCGCACAGCGGCAACAAGGATCGTCACAATAGGTGAGTGTGAATAAATGTGAATGTGAATGTGAATGCGAGTCAGTCGTCGGTCGCTTATTCAGTCACTAAAGTGTTTATTGTTTAGCGACGCAGACGCAAACACAAAGCGCAGGCCAAAGTTCGTAAGCAGCGCCAACAATAAGAATTGTGTGCCACACACACGCACAACCGTACACACACACACACAAACACATATACAGACTAATTTCATACATTTTCCAACACAAAACAATTTCCGCTGCCATTACCAACAGCTGCGTCGACTTTGTTTCTGCTTCTTTTTTTTCTTTTTTCTTTTATTGTTGTTGTTGTCGCATTGTCAAAAGGAATTTTTTCGCTTTTATTGTTATTGTTGGCACACACACCCACTCACCTCGTCATCCACCTGCCACGTCCCCCCCCCCCTCCCCCCCCTCCCCTTCTCGCTGTCATTCTCGTTTCATCTACGCTATGCGCGACTTATTATTGTTATTATTGTGCCAATAAAATCATAAAATCAAATTCTCCGCATAGCCAGACAAAAAAAAAAAAAGAAAGAAAAGCATGCCTTAGACTCCTTTAGAATATGTTCAAATTTTAATAAAGTCCATGCAGCTTATCCTTTTTGGCTTAGCATCAACATATGCTAGATTGAGTTGGCATTTCAATTGAATATATTTTTATTTGAAATCAAATAATAACTTCTAAGCTTCCACGTTCGAGCTAATTGCTTTGACAGCCCAATATGATTAGACGAGAAAAAAAAAAAAAATTAAAATTAACGAAGCATTGAAATTCCAGAGAATAAATTTCAGTTATTTTAAGTCCAAGTCTGAAACGTTATTTCGAGTCTTTTAACCTTAAGTACTTCTTAACTGGATTGAGCTTTAAACATACATTGTATGTAACATGTTTTATCACAAAGAGTAAATGCTTTAACAAGCTGCCAAGTTTCATTTCATTTAATTTTTCATTGATTAACAACACTTTCCATTAGCATAACTCATTAAAAAACTGAATTATAATCAAGCACTTTTAGATTGATTTCACATTAAAAGAGAACAAACATTGATTGATTGATGGTACATGATTGAAACGAGAAAAACATTTTAAGTACATTTTGTGTTCATGTTATAATTTTGATTAACCGTTGACAATGCTAGTTTTGAGGGACAAACATGCAAATTGTTGATGTGTCCAGTTGTTGTCTGCTCTGAATATTTACCATGTGCAGCAATGCGTCGCGTGCCTCGGGCGACGCCGCCGACGGAGACGCCACCAACGGCCTGCAGCTGGGCAGGCAGCCCAATCTGAAGATCGACGGGCAGCCGAACGGACCCAACATCACGGTCTTCAAGATAGCCATGCTGGGCGCCTCGGGAGTGGGCAAGACCACGCTCACCTATCAGTTCACCACCTCGGATTACATCTGTGCCTACGACTTGAGTTTGGGTAAGCTTAAACATTGCCTTTCCTTTTTGGGGCCTGGGACGGAGCCTTGCTTCGGATTTGGGTTCGGTTTGTGGCTTTTTTGATTCGAGCGCATTTGCATTTTAATTACGCCGCAAAACTCATAAAATATGAAAAGCGTCGCTGCTAATTTCATTAACTTTGCGACAAACGGGGAAACGGAACAGGCCTTAACAGGATTGGGAATAGGGCACATAATTCGCCATCACACACACACACACACACACAGAGAGAGAGAGAGAGAGAGAGAGAGAGAGAAGCTACTTAAGGCTGGGCCCACTGTGAATGGCATCCGGACCGGAAACGACTTTAAAAACGCCGCATTTCATTTTCATTAAATTGTGCAAATTGTGGCCTGCGACCCAAACGGGATATTAATAAAAGGATTTTGTACAGAAATAGATTTGGATAACGGGCCTTGTTACCTTTAAATAAAACGATTAACTAGCTTCCCATTCAAAAAAATGGGCTCTTTTTGGATGTATGTGACTGCCTGAAGGAGGTATTCGTGATTAGATACCCTATTCTTGATCAGCTTTAACTAATCATTAATAACTTTGTCTGTTGGCGTTAAATTGATATCTTTTGACTGTTAGCAAAGGTTTCTATATTAAAGATAAGAGCTATATTATATAAGAGTTGAAATAAGCCATTATTAGAGAATGGAAAATGGTGTTAAACAACTAAGGATGCTCTGTTTAAAATATATTCATAGTTTAAGATTGTTTGTTTTGGGCTGCGTACTTGACCTAAGTAAAAAGAAATTACTTATTTTGCTTGCAAAAATATTGTTTAATTTTTTTTACTTATATTGAAGTGTGTAGATACTTTAATAAAATTTAAACGAAAATTTGTTTTTTGAAGTAAGCTTTAAAGCTTGTCAGCTGACTAAAGAGTATCAGGCAATCGGTCACGCTCCAGCAGGCACTCTTGGCTGATTGTTTGGCTGGCTGCTTGCTGCAATTAGTTAGAGAAGGGGGAGGCGGGGCGGCGCGAGCGAGGGGGAATGGAGGGGGGGGGGGGGGGGGGGGGGGGGGGGGGGTTGCCTTTCAGATGATGATGCATGCCTCGCGTGCAGCAGCAGCAGTAGAAGAATGAAGTGGATGTATGAAAGGGGGCAGGGAATGGGCGTGGAAATGCAACTGGCGCTGGGGCATGATTTATTGTATTTGTTGCCAGCCGACAAAGTTGGCTCCGAGCCAGGACTGCGCGACTGCAGCCCGCGTTGGGGCCAAATGAAATTCCCCAAGTTTTAATTAGCACTCCACCCCAAAAAAAAGAAAGTTACTTGCCACACGCAACATGCATTGTCCTGTGGCAGCCAACGGCAGCCTCTGGACTATTGCCAACGCACATAAACTCAACAGCAAGCTGCATGTACGCACTAATCGTGATGCTGCTCCACTTTCATTTGCCCAATGGGGGTGGGGGGTGTATTGCATATTGCAAGCTTGCAACTCCAAATGCGTCGAGTTTATCTAGTGTAGGTTCAGTTTATCGACAACTTGCCCAGTTTGTTGCATGACCTAATTCAAGAGCTGCAGCGTTTAGACTAGAAATACCGTTACATTCTAATAACCATTCGTTGCTCCATCTGAATTGGGGTCTGATTCAAGTTGTGGCATAGCCTGGGACCCAGTCGATGTTCAGGGATCCTTTTATTGCTGCTTTTTGGTCTGCGAAAATGGCTGCCTTTATGTGCGTATCGTCTTTCCAGTTGACACAGCTCTTCCTGCTTACCAAAATTCCAAATTTCCCAGAAGACTTGTTTGGACTCCTGCAGTTCCTCACAATTCTCTCCATCGTAAACCATTTTATGAACCATGAATCCATTGAAAACAGCTAAAACGGATGAGCAGGATTCCTGAAAATGTTTGTAACAGACGCAGGGAAGTATAGGCCAGCTCAAAAGCTTATAGAGCAATTAAATCTGACCATCAGAGATCCAAGTAATTGCAAAACCTTATAATTTGAACTTTTCCATCACTGTAAAACATTCTCTGGAGAAACTTTTTCGCAAAATTTAAATAGTTAAGTATAGTGAAAATCTGCATTCCCAAAACATTTTTTTTTCTTATAAATGCTAAAAAATTGATTCATTAATTCGCTTTTAATGCAGAATATGTTTTTCTTCAATATATCAGATTTTTTTTCTTTGTATACTGAATGGCAGTAACGAATACAAATAAGCTATTTGATTGTGGTGGTGGTGGAGGGGGCGGGGGGGATTGGCAGAAACACGCTATTGTACACATACACGTCCTTTTGAATGCCTCAAAAATAAATAACCACAGGAGGCAACAAATATACAAAATAAAATTGCGCTGAAAGGAAATGCCCAACTTAGCAGATACCCAAAACTAAGTTTTAAGATAATACTAGCTATTTAGTAAGCTAAACTGTGCCGCTCTAAAGGCTATAAAAGGTTGTCCTTTACTGTGAATAAAGTTATGTCCGTTACCTGAATAACTTTTGAGGTTGGCGAATTAAATAATTAATTTTATGTTACGTATTTCACAAAGGGAAAATGTGCTTTCTTTGTGCTCCTGTTTTCCTGTTTGCCTGTGCTTTATTCACATTATCAGGCTTGCCAGCTGTGTAATCAACTTATTTTCACACAGCTGCTCCAGTGGCTGGATTATGAGTTTATGAGTTTAGAATTATTGTTTGCGTTTGGACTGTTGGTAATTGCATTCGAATGACTCGACCCGGTGGCCGAGTCCGAGTGCGAGTCCGTGTCCGTGTCCGAGTTGAAGTTGAAGTTGGAGTTCGAGTCCGGCTCTCCTTTCAGCCGAATGACTAATCGCAAACAAAGCAAACGCAAATGCAAACGTGTAGAAAACAATGGCGATTTCCGAACCCAAAGCTTGTCCAGATTGTTTAGCATACCCTGTACACAACACAATCAGCAGTCTGATGAGTTCGTATTATCTAATACAATCTGTTTAGCAATGATAATGTTTAGATTTATATTTAATTTTGTATGTATGCAGCAATTATCGATACTTATCGATTAATCATTTCTTTAAATCGTAGGCTATACCTTCGTATTCAAATGTCTTTTTCTTAGTCAGCTTTGGTCCTTCTCTAAAATGAAATTCTAACTATTCGCACTCGATACCTTTCGATTATTCCCTTGGACGGGGTATACCCATCAGTGGCTAGACATGTTTAGGGTATCACAAAGAGAACAAAATGCAGCCTGCTTTTTTGGGGCAACGTTTTGCGTACGCACTGCAAATTACTTGCGACATGCGAATTAACTGGCAACCAAGGCGACGAGTGGACGAGAAACAAGGACTTGGGTAGGAGGACGAAGTTTGGCCACGACAAAGCCACCCGTAATGGAATGTGTTGTGTCGCTTGATCGCCCGTCGCTTTCCATTGATATGACTGAAGCACTGAATCACAACTGGATGGCAATTGCAGCCAGGATGGGGTTCAATTGGGTTGGCTTGAGGACATCGCACACTTTTTGGCTGCAGCATTTTACGACTGGGTTTTTTTTATGGCTCGCGGTTATTGCGGCATTTAACTTCGCTGGCAAATAAAATCACATTGATTACGCTTTTTTTTACGACGACAAACTCGACAACTTTGATCGATGCCCCGCCAGGTTGCCGTTTGCCATTGTCGGTCCTGGCAGCCAGCGCAGCGGGCGCTCAACGTGCGAAGCCCTCGATTAACAGCGATATACCCTGTAGCACATGTGAACGGAGAATATTAAGAACAAACTTTATGGCTGAGTTTTAAAGGAAAGCTAATTAATATAATGTAAAATACTATCTTATTATTATTATATGACAAGCTTTTAAATTGAATCAATTCAAAGTCAATTGAGTTTCGACCAAAGGGTAGACATAATAAAATATGTATGTATATATGTATATGTAAGAAATTGGGCAACGGCATTAAAAGGACATAAACAAGTTAGTCGTAAGCGCATTAGGCCGCTTATTGAAATGGCCAAAGTGAATTAAAGTGCCTGCTGAATGTGTTGACTTATCCTTATTCCTCTCTTCCCCACAGATGATGACTATGGACAGAAGACGGTATCAGTGCTGGTCGACAACATTGAAACTGACTTGGAAATTATTGATCATCCGGCCTGCGAAATGTCGGTAAGTAAATGTACAGTACTACCGGGTACAGTTTCCTTTTTTTTTTTTATATATACATATATGTATATATCTATATATATATATATATATATATGTCGGAGACTATAAAAGTTCTGTTCAAATAAATAATAATCTCTAAAGTCCATCGGACGACACTTCACTGGACTCGCGGATTCGAACTCACGATCTCATCCTGCTTGCTTACTAGACAGGCACTTTAACCAACTAAGCTACGGCGCCCCCCCCCTTGCTACAATGCGCTACGACATATATATATATATATATATATACTCACACAGATGCCAGCTTTAGCCTCTTCTTTTTTTAAAATGTCATTAACACTTTATTATCAGCTGCTAAAAGGCCACAGCGCTTACATTGTTATTGACGTGTTTCTCCTCATATGTGTGTTAGTGTGTGTGGGTGTGTGCTTGAGTATGCGTGGCTACTAAATTGCATTGACAATTTATGTTGCCTACTTTAGTGCGCCCCCTCGGAGGCCAAAGGGCCAAGTAGCCTGCACTGCAACATTGACAACTTGAATCCATTTTGTGGCAATATTCTTTACCTTAAAGCTTAAACGAGACTCCCTATGCACCAATTGTTTGTGCAACAAGTGGATGTGGCAATCATTGTCAGCTTTAAAAGCGCTTAACAGCAAATATATAAAAATTAAGCAATAAATAAATAAAAAATTATAAAAAAGAAAATAAAAATATATAAAAATTTTAAAAAGTCTAGAGCTAAACGGAAACCAATGTAAGAACTGGTCAAGCTGTCAATAAGGCAGCAGAAAACCTGTTTAACAATTATTAATATATAAATTTCAAATAAAAATAAAATAAAAAATTGAAACAATGATACTTACCTTGAGAAGATTTTCAACCAGATGCAGACACCTTTGCATAACTTTCGGTCTTGGTGTGTCCTCTATCGCGAACTTTATGCTAATCGAAAGTCCTTTCCAATTACAGACCGAGGCCTTTTGTGCCACCTACAACATAGATCTGTTCGTGGTGGTCTACTCGGTGGTGGACCGTAGCACATTCAAGGCGGCCGAGAAGGCGCTGCTCTACCTCAAAGAGAACGACATGCTGTTGACACGCGGCGCCATCCTGGTGGCCAACAAGACAGATTTGGAGCGTCATCGCGAGGTGTCGCGTCATTGTGAGTGTGGCTAATTCTGATAATTCCCGTTCTCTGTGCCGCCCTTAACGAGTCCTTGCATTGCATTCCAGTGGGTCGCAAGCTGGCCAAGGAGATTGCCTGCAAGTTTATCGAGACCTCTTCGGGCCTGGATCACAACGTCGACGAACTGCTTGTTGGCGTCGTGGCCCAGGTGAAGCTGAATCCTCAGCGCTATCTGCTGCTCACGGACGATGAGCGCGAGCGCCTGAACCTGCAGACTACCATCCAAAATCATCGGCGCATGCATCTGACCGGACGGCGCATGGTGCGCCAGCTGAGCATTGCCCAGACCGCGTCCAACGCGGACAATGCGGAGCCCGGACGCGGTCAACTGGTTCGGCGATCCAATCGACGCACCCTCAACCTGGAGAGCATACTGAAGATGGGCGAGAGCGAGCTGGAGGACGAGGACGGCAGCGAATTGCAGCGCCAGCAGGGCCAGCAGGGCCAGCAGGGTCTCGGCCAGACCACCAATCGCCACCGGGGTCCGCTCAGCAAGTTTGAGCAGCTGGCCGCCGGCATGCGGCGACGACGCGCCAACCACAGCAGCTCCTCGCGTACACTGCATCTCGAGGAGGACGACACTCCGTCAACGTCCGCTGCGGCCGTTTGCCTAGACAGGCGCAACTCGCAAGGACACAGCGCCGGCGACGATGACTACGACGACGAGGACTTTGATGAACAGTCGAGCGGCGGCGGCACCACCGAATGTAACCGTAAAGTGGTCACCAAACTGACAGCTCGCACCAAGATATTCCTGGCGTCGGTGCTGCGCTTCAAGAAGAACATGAAGAGGCGCAATTCGTCTAGCTGCAGCGATCTGTTCGTCATCTGAGAGGTGTGTCTGGAATGGTGTGGTGTGTTCATGTGTGGTCAGGTCTAATGTGATGTGGTGTAACGTGTGTCGTGTCGTGGTGTGGTAACATGCTGTATTAGTGTGGTGAGTACACGAATAACATGGCTGCATACCGAAAGCATTTGTTTACGGTTCGAGTCCATGCCGTTCCTTCAAGGGGCGACATCGCTTCCAACCGCTTTCCTTATTTACCATATTATTTAAGTAGTCTCTATTTCGCTAATCTCACATTGAAATTCACATATCTTTCAGTACTCAGCTTATTATTAAAAAAAATAATTCTGGCTCATTAAAGTTACAATTTAATTTAACAATTATTTAAAAGACAATTATAAAAAATATGTTTTCTGTTTCTTTTTATCGTTAAATTAACGTTTTAATTCAAAAATTATTTGAAAGAAATGAACATAAATATATTCAGATTTATTTAGCTTTCTGTAATCGTTAAACTTATTATTTAAAAGAAATGTATAGAAAGTGATTTCGGTTAGCTTATTATTTACTGAAATGGAAAACTAAAACATATGATTAGAGTTACATTTTTTTTCATAAAATCATTTTTAAATCATAAAATTCAGTTTAACATTCGGTTAAATCTGCAAAGCGGTTTGCAGTCGTGTTATTTAATAATTAAATAAATAATGTAAAAACAAAAACAACAAAAACAAGACAGTAGCCAAGATGCGGTAGACGAACGAGCAAACTATAACAACGAAGAAAAAATAGTATTTAAAATAAGCCAAATTTTTTGAAGTCCTTCATCAATGCATCAATTTAGTTGAACTATTACATTACTACTAGTATACTTAGAATACTTATTGAAAACATAAAAAAACAAATAGTTAATAAGATAAATCAGATATTAAACCACACGGACTTACAAAACCACCGGCTTGAGACATAAACCCAGAAATGACTTTGAATGAAGACACTAAATAACTGTTTGTCTTCGGCGTACCGAATCATTAATAGAAGAACCAGCTCCAAAAGCTGTACAAGAACACTCGAAATTTACCTTTTGGCATTATGCAATAGTTGTCTGATAAACATGAACAAATACGAAAAGAAACGATTTGGGCATTGTAGAAAAGCAAACGCTTAACAAATACTTTACCATTCACATTATTATACTATTTGTTTCTCTGATTTTATTCTGTATCCATATTAGATGCTCGGCTCTTTCGCTGTGTCATAACTTCTCATTAAACACCCCTCGCAGCGGGACAGCGTCGCGACTGCCAGCCAAAAAAAAAGTGAACTGGACTAAAGGAAGGCCAATACCACTTAGAAAGTTTCATTGATATGCAAGTCAGGGCAAACATATACTGGCAGTCCGACAGTAAGAGCTAAAAAGATGATTTAATTAATGTTCCATTTATTGCAAATGTTCGATATCACATTTCCATGTTAAGAGCTAAGCCTGCTCTCGAGCACTTTCCACTGATTCTCATGTAAAATGCAAACAGTAATCAAAAATATTATAATCAAAAAAGGATAAGAAAAGCTATTCACTTGCTTTTTTTTTGAAAAATCCTTTTAGTTTGGTGGACTTCGGTTTGCCCGAGCTTCGACTCACAAACAGGCTTCTGATTTTTTTTTTTATTGCTGGCACCAAACTAATCAGTTAATGGGCGAAAAAACAGCACGAATTTTTGAGGAAACGAACAGAAAAAATAGGTTGGCAGCGTCGGGTCTGATCGACTCTGACATGCCCTGTACGCAGTTCAGAGGTTGCATGTTATACTCTAACTTGGTATACAGTGAATATCATGTATTCACACACAGAGAGGGGGAATTCTTTTTTAATTTTTGGAAGACGAGCTTAGCACTTGTCAATGCATAAAGCAAAAGCAAAGAAAAAAAAAACAATAGAAAAATACAAAAAGATAGTTAATTGCATAATTGCAGCGTTACATTTTATGTCATTTATTCTCCTCTGTGTTGTGCACCAAAAACAGGCTAATTACCATACGTAAAACAACAAAAAAAAATACAAAACCAATAAAATGCAAAAAAAAAATTGATGTTAGTTCGCGAGAAGCAGCCACAAATAATCGGGTGCGGATCCAATTGAAATACAACTGGAACTGTTTTAAATATTCTGGCACATTTTCCAACTGTTTTGGCGTTTACTTTCAATTGAAATAGTCCAGGTATAATTTCCAACCATATTTTATAGATCAGTATCCATGTTTGGTTTTGGTTGTTTAATAAGAAAGTAGCTCTGACAATAATTTGGGGGCCAACTTTTTTCTTTAAAGAAAACAAACAGAATTAAAATAAGTTAAAGCTTGTTTTTTTTTTTTTTTTTTTTGAGTACAATGCGGCTTTAAATAATACTAAACTGGTTCAACCCTTAGTTGTAGTTCCAGCTTTTGCAGTTGTGTCCACCCATTTTTGTGGTTTGCTTTCCGCTCTCGGTGTTTTACAAGCAAATATCCAATAAAATTAATAAGCGCGTTATGCGACATCATTCCAGTTGATATATTACGCAGATCTTTCCACCTCTCGCTCTTATTGCGCGTGTTGAGTCGAGTGCTCTGATCGCATTCCTCGCGCTGCAACTAGCCGTGAGAGCTCGGTGAGATCTACTCAACTGTACACACACATAGATGTATAAGAGATTATTAAACACTTACTCTAACATATGATTCACATTCAGTCAGAAAAAAAGCATCTCAACCAACTGGACGCACACATACTGACTGGCACAGTAGAAGCAAAAGGTACGTTGGAAGTAGGCTGGAGGTACAAAGGTGGAGTTGGGAAGTTGGTGGGTAGATGACCTTCGAAATTCCAGTTCAACAAAAACATTTGTATTTCGCTGCAAACGAAGCGTAAAGAGAATAAGATCGTGAAAAACTAACAAAAAATTTTGAAGACGAATGGAACAGGAATATGTTGTTTGGATATGTAGTCCCTCAGTAAACGATTTGTGTGAGTGCAGAGGCATCTAAGAATAATATTTACAATAAAAATAACGACAGTAAATAATGCATTTGTATGGAGAAACGATGCACTGGTCAATGCCTTCGAAGTGAAATTATGCGACTGAGCGTTCCACGAACGAATGTTGTGCAAAACGACAACTGTTGGCTATGAGTTGTCGTGTTCCCGAAGTATATAGCAACATTTCGTTTGAGTGCCGAACGTCAGCGATACGCTTTTAGTTGATCGCCGAAGTTTGGCGAACCAATGACTTGTTGCTCCCGAACAACATCCAACTTCGGCACGCGACAAAATGGAATCGACAATACACATGCTTGTTTGAAGCCACACACACACACACGAATGTGTATGTAGGTATGTACATACATGTGTGTAAACAGCAAACGCATTTTTTGTACCTCCACCTGCAATGCCAGCATGCCTTTCAACAACGACACACGGACAGGAAACTTTTGTGCGGTAAATTGATTGCCCGAGAATTGTCAAAGAGCGAATGCAAATTACGCCATAAAATGAAAATGAAATGGAAACTAAATAGATAATAATGGAAGCAAAACCGAAGAAAAAGACACGAAAACGGAATATGCGTAACCCCAATTGAACGAGAGGGGCTTAAAGCAATTCAAGCGACACAAAAACTAAAGCAAAAAGCGCAAAACGAAAGGAGAATAGAATAAAAGTGCAGAACAGAATGTATGAGCAAAATGTGAACCGTTGGAATGCACAACGAAGTAAGCGATACGCTTTCTCACAAAACCAAGAAACCCCAGCGGAAAACAAAATAGATAAGGAAAGAAATGTAGTGATTATTTTCAAGAATATACTCGGTTTGCTTGACGCAAGGACTTAGAGAATAGAAATTCAATAGCACCTGATTACAAGCAAATACCTTATAGATACATATGTACATATCCTAGGAACCACATATTAATCTTAAACTAAAACCAGCCCAACAACAACAGCTTTTGAATTGAAGTTCCACGCCAAGCGAGTTGTTAAGGCGAATGCAACTGATTGCTTTTGAAAAGGACTTTTGGTATCAGGACTTACGAACGTATTTACCGACCACAGCACATTACAAACTCGCATACAAACTCGCATACACACACACAAACACACACACACACTTACGCACATCCACCCACTTTTACTACTTTTACTAAACTGTTTGGAAAAAAAAGAGACTGATAAAACAAACCCCACTACTAGTACTTGGATTTGGTAAAACTTTTCGACAAATTTCCATTTTCATAAACCTTTTCCCCGCCGTATTTCTCACCCAATTCGTAAAAGCAAGTCATGGGGAAATATGCGTATACAATACCTATACAAATCCCTCAACAATACATATACAAAAATACAATTACAACATATACATGCAAACATATTTAACCGAAACATATACAAATGTTAAAATATACTATTGCAGGCATACGCCAATGCATATAATCTATCTATAATTATATACATACCATATACTATACTACTTATATCGACTTTACACTTTGAGATTGAGAATTTTTGCTCTTTGTACTCTAAATTTATAATGTTAAACCTAAACTTAAGTTCCATGTTTGTTCTTTTGACAACAACTCGGCATCTAACGGTAGGCAACTATTTTGTTCAGTTATGCTTTGTGTCCATTTTAGCTATAGCCCAGCTATATACATACATACCTCGTAGTATATCAAACAATAAGGGTATGGTCATTGGGTAGTTAATGGAATTCGGAGTGTTTCGAAATTATACAGAAATTCAATTTCAATTATCTACAATATGCAATAGCCCAAATATTTTTGTTTTTCAATTTGCATTCGTTGTTAGCTTTTGTTAAACATATCTGCGTTTTAAAAATACCATACTATATTCACCAATAATTACAATTTATACATACATATATGAACTATGGATACCCTGCTGGTCGCTGAGTTACATAGAAGCCGTGGAAAATGAACTTTTTTATTGAGCAGATCGTATCTTTTGATCGAAACTGGCAATCGAAGTGTTTCAAATCAATTCGAATCAATTCAAATCATTCATCAAATCAATGCAAATGAGAATGAAAATGTTTTACCAATCTCAACATTAGTTTCCATAGTTTGCTAGCTTCTTTTGAAGGATATTTGATCTATCTGAAATCCGAATTTTCCACTGTCCCTATGCAGGAGACGGGCAGTGTATGCATATGGTATAAGTATACAAAATACAATTTTTATAAGTGTGAACAATTAGGAAAACTCACACATTTTTTCTCTTTATAAAGATATATATATATATATATATAAATATAGTATAAAAGTACACTATTATAAAACAGGTGCGCATAGTGAAAGCATTTTAAGAGAAAGAAAGGGAAAGCACTTTTTTTTTTAATATTTTTGCATGGCGCAAGCCAAACAGAAATAATTGAAATAATTGAGCTAAGATAATTGGGAATTGTCGTAAGACATCCAATTGGAATGTCAGCAGAATTGGTTAAGAACATTTTAGCAGGGTGTTTTATTGTCCATCTAATCAAATTGGATGCGAATTGTAAACATAACATATTTTACTCGATGTGTACATTAATGTTTTAAAAAATATATATACATATATGTTTATATATATATATATATATATATATGCTTATATATATATATATACTTATATAATAAATGTTTCAAAGCAAACTATGCGCGTTTCATTCATTTATGACTTATTTATGATGACGAGCCCAGCAGGATGAACAGTCATCCTGTTCACACAGCCAAAATCAGAGCACCTTCGCTTTCAGCTAATTAAGTGGACCAGGATGTCTGCGCTGTGGGCGCCCGGGCGATTTATCACGTCCGCCCACTTAGCCGCAACTATACGCTAGGACGCATAGTTTCTAATTAAAAGTTGGCCCAGGAGCAACCATTGAGGCGTCTGTGGCTTCTTCGGTGGCATTTTGACAAATGGTTTGGCACTTAATCAACGCTTTTCTACAGGCGCATCCTCGACGAAATTCCGGTCATTGCCCACATCAATGTCTGGCGAGGACCAACAACAACAACAGCCACAGGAGCCACAGGACCAACTGAAATTGCCGTATAATTAGACCCTTTGCAGAGGCTATTTTTGTGTTTCGCCAAAATGCTCAAGGACACTTCACGATATATACGTAATGTGAATGTAAATGTTGGAAAGCAAAGTCTTGACTTTAGCCTATATTATTCTACTAGGATCTACTACTAGGATTCTTGATCAGTATAAATAGCAAAATCAACAGGGCCATGTCCTTCTGCCAGTCTGTTTTTTATAATAATAGTAATAAATGTAGCTTAAATCCGTGTCTTTATCCTTAGTCCCATCAAATGTTCCTTTAGAAATAGTTTTTACTGCTTATTAGAATAAGAATTAGAATACATATCTACCTTTGAATATATCAAACAACAACAAAGGATATGCAATTTAATATAAATGTATATAAAGTAATAAACGTATTTTCGTGCATTGTTTTATTCGTTATAAATTTAAATAAATTAATTATAGTCGAGCACAATTACAGCATAGAAACAATCTGGAATTATTTTGGGTTTGTTTCTCGCCAGATGATTAGAAAAAAAAAATAAATAAATTAGCGCAAGCAAAATTATGAATACTACGAACTAACTCCTGATACCCTCTACTCTTCTCTCTCACACTTCCCTTCGTGTTGCTACTTTTTGCATCCCGTTAACGCAGCTCAACGTCAATACAGGGTATTTACAGTGTTGCCAAGCATGTTGGCAAATTCACGTTGGCCGCTCAGTTGAAAAAATCCAGGATGCCGTTGAGCAGCTCATAGGCGAAGTCGCCCTCGCCGTCGGCGGCCGCCTCTGTGGCGGCCTTCTTCTTCTTCTTGTTCTTTTTCGCCTTCTTGGACTTCTTGGACTTGACCGTGGTGGCCTCGACGGCGGGCGCGGCAGTCACAGCGCTCACAGCCGCTGCAGCCTCCTCGGCAGGTGCGACCACGGGAGCGGCAGCAGTGCCAGCCTCATCCTTGCTTTGGGCCAAGTCGGTGCTCTGCGGCTCCAGGTCGACATGCTCCCGGGTCGACTGATCCGCAACGGGCGCCACAGCGGCCACAGCGGCCGCTACTGCTGGCTTCTTGGCGGGCTTTTCGTCCTCGTCGTCGTCGAGCTCGTCGAGCAGACCGCCCAGACTGAAGCCGCCGTAGTCGGCATCTTCAGGCGCCTCGGTGTCGTCGTCCTCCGCATAGTCGTCGGCGTCGTCGTCCTCGGCGGAGGGCTCAGCCTCGCCATCCCCATCGTCGTAGTCCTCGTCGTCATCATCGTCGTCGTCATCGCCACCAGCTGCAACCAAGTCGTTATTCAGAAAAACTGTGATTTCTGGAATCTTGTGTCTACTTACCACCAAACCCAAAGATATCATCATCGTCGTCCTCCGCTGGCTTGGCTTTCGTGGGCAGCGGCTCGGCGTCGGCAACGCGCAGTCCTTCGGCGCCGAACTTGAAGCAGGAGATGGGCAGCTGGGCCTCCACCTCGTCCTCGGCGCGCAGCTCGAAGGCCAGGCACGCCTTAAAGTTCTCCTTGGCACGCGACAGGCCGTAGACGCGACCGCAGAACTTTGAGTAGCCGCCGGGCATGCCCACGCAAATGGGACGCGCCCGCTTGCTGGAGATGCGGCGCGAGGCGAGCGTGATGTCGCCGAACTTAAGCGAGACGCTCATCTCGTCGTTGCCCAGGTAGGAGATCTTCGCGCAGCCCGGCCCGCTCGGCAGCAGCGGCAGTCCGAACTTGCGGCAGCAGTCGCAGTGCGACTCCGTGCACTTGCAGTAGCGGCTAATGGGATTCTTGTCGTCGGCCGTTGGCTTTGGCTTGGGCTTGGGCTTGGCCACGGCCACGGCTGCCTCGGTGACAGCCTCTGCCACGGGCGCTGCTGCCGAGGCTGCAGCTGCAGCGGGCGCTGCATCAACGCTGGCAATCTCGTTGGCGCTCTCGTCCACAGCGGTCTCGATGGCGGCGGCAGCGACGGTCTCTGCCGCATCCGCAGCAGCTGCGACGGCGTCTGGCTTCTGTGGCTCGGGCGGCGCCACGTTGGGATCGATCTCCTCTGGCGGCAGGTCGAGCTGCTTGAAGTTCTCGGAGATCTTGTCGGTGCGACGATGCACGGTCTTGCCGTGCACGGAGACCAGCGCGACGCTGGCCAGCAGCAGCAGCAGCAGCGAGCGGGCGAGGACGTTGCTCATCTTGAACTGCAATGGAGGACGAAGATGGTGATTAGTGGGGGCTTGGTTGGAATGCGAAGGCGGAGGTGGAGGTGATGGTGGAGGCGGCGGGGAACTTTGCGGGCCGTGCTTCATTTAGCACGAGGTTTCACCTCACCGATGGCGAAGTCGCCAGTTAAGTATTTCAAAAGTAAACAAAACCCAACAAAAAATCGCTTTCAAGCGATGCGCGATTAAATTTCACCGTTACGGTTTTTTTTTTTGGTTTGTTTTTTTTTTCGCGTGAGCTGACGAAAGAAATGAATTTAAATAAATATTGACATAATTTCTTCTGTTTTCTTTCTTTCTTCTTTCTTTCTTCTGCGAGCCATGCCAATAAGCGTTGTACGAGGCGGGGAGAAGTGTGGTGAGAAAAAGCGCTGCACGAATTTCAAAGTAAACAAATTATCAGCGCCATCTAGCGGACGGCGACGAGCGAATATTGAAATTCGAAAATGCGTAAATATTGTGTAAATCAGCGAGGAAAGACAACAACAACCGCTAAATACAATAGACCAAAAGAGACAAAGCAACAAAGCGACAAAGCTGACCAAAAGCGAGAGTGAAATTTTAAAAGACCAACAACGAAAAGCAACAACAACAACAACAAAAGCAACAACGAGATGAGCTGGGATGGGGTTTGCAGCTGGGAACCGGCCCCGGGCCCAAAGTTATTTAATTGACTATTGATTCGGGCCATGGCTTGTTAGAATTGCCCCTCACCTCACAACCCCATCGGGGGCGTCTCTCTCCGTCTTTGTCTTGCATTAACTGTTTCGGCAGCCGCTGGCAAAGTGAAATTTCTTAGCTATTGACTCATTGTACCACTCATTGAACCACTCATTGAACCACTTGACGGCTCGCCGACCAAAAGTTGCTCGATTACGGCTTCGGGCTTAGCTTCAGCATCTGCTGTAGCCTCAGCTTCAATCTCGCTTTTAACGGTCAGAGAGGGGCAGGGAAAAAGCTTGAGCTCAGTTTGACTGATTAACTGTTAAAAAAGATTCGGACTCTATATACTCTGTAATCTATTTTCTATGCAGCATGTGTTAAATGTATACCTCGGATTGGTTGCTCCAAATTTTAGCCCAACGAGATTACTATTAATCAAAAATAGGCTACATTTTTCATCGCAGTTTTCAACACATTTACTCGCATCTCCCAAAAGTACGACTTAGATAACCGCAACTTTCTAACTCTAATGATTTTAAGCTGTGCCTGCATCATCAATTAGTCCGTCACAAACAAACTGTAATATGTTCGTAAATAAATATATATCTTTCTATATATAACAAATAGATTTAATTTTGAGCCGCTTCTCGATGAAAGGGCGCAAGAGTAATGAAAAGGGAGGAACGGCGGATGAAGAGAGACGTTGGTTGATGCTCATTAAACTTGCTCATCTCTCATGGCCAAGACGCTGAGACGGCTTTGTATAATTATTCCAGTTGGGCTCCAATAAATGACCTTCTGCTGGGCAATAACAAGTGAGTGTGCACTTATTGGATGTGCTTCACCAGAAGATACCCTGTAATACTTCTTTCTTATGTCTTCTTTAGTCTCTACCTATTAGATAACAGATGAATATGGAAGAAGCTATTCCTTGCACGAGCCTATATACCTTATCTATCCACTAACAATATGTACAGAGTATAACAGAAACAACAACAACAGCAACAGCCGCAGACAGCAGCAATTTGTAACCCGATTGTTGTTGTTGCTGCTTTGGTCGTGTCAACTTATTAGTGGATAGAAAGTATGGTGACCAAATGCGGCAGCAACAGCAAATGGCCAGAAGTAGAATGGTCAAAAGCAAAATAACAGTAAACTTTAAATGGCCATGGACTTGAAATCGGAATCGGTCTTGTTAAGTTAAAGTCAATTGGTCTGTGAGCAGGTGGGCAGGTGGGTGGAAGGGTGGACAGGTGAGTGGGTGGTTGTAAGATGCACTGAAACCCGTTGCTGTTGCACTTGGCTATTGAATTTGGCAACGCATTGGCCCAATTAATGGAAGTCTTAGGCTGCTGCTTCTTTTCTTCTTCTTGGCCTCACATAATTTTCACTGACATTCCAATACGTAACCCAAGGCGGCGGTGGCGGGCGCTGTGAGTGTATTCACATTCATATTCATATTCATTTGCATTTGTCGCATTTGGACTAAAACCAGAAACAACGTCGGGTTTTTTTCTTTATTTAATATGTAGCTATTGTTTTTGTTGTTGTTGCCGGGCGCATATTTTCTATTTTTGTCAATAAATTATAACGGTTGTGAAAAGATATTAGCATTAATTAATTATTAAACGCATAGGAAAATAGAAAGTAAGCAGCGACAACAGCAACAACAACATGAGCAACAACTACAAAGAGCTTTTATCAAAATTATCATAAGACATGCGCCCGGCAGGTGGAGCCAAAGGCGAGGCGATCATCGAAATCAAAATCGAAATCGAAACCGAAACCGAAACGAAAAACTGTTAATTATGCATCTGCAGCCGTTAAGCGGTCCACGCAGCGAAAGTGTTGATTTTGTTTGTTATTTTGTTTTTGGAAGCATTTACATGCATATGTATATTTTGTTTTTTTAATTGCCAAAAATTTCTTTTCATTTTTTTTCGGAAACTGCTTCTAATTAATTGTCGTTGATTACGACACGACTGTTGCCACTACATCCTTCATTGGTTTATATAATACACACACACACACACATACACAGACACACTCGCAAAAAACTCACCAGAGCAATTTGCATAACAAACATCTCACTTTTTGGGCTTCCACGCTAGTTCGTAGTGGGTGAAAACGGCATCGTAATACCAGAAATGACGATGACGAGTCTAGGCCAAATGTATCTCTTTTTTATTTATTTATTTATTTATGCTTATGTGTAGTAGCATTAAGCTAAAGTAACCCGCCACATTCTATGCCGGGCTGGTGAAATTTTCGATTTCGATTGCCTGATGAATGGACAACTGGAGCCATGTATTGTCATTAGCCTGATTCGTCAATGGGACACAGAAGTAAGCCAACTAGACTTTGCATTGGTAATGGTGGGTTTTACAATGCACTGTATATAAACAAATGGTGACATTAATTCCTGCAATTGATTTGATTGCAGCTTGGGATTTCCATTCAAACCAATTACTATATTTTTCCATTACAGTTTTAATTCTAATTTAAGATTTAGGGAAATCCTTTAAAAAATATGCTCACTCTTTCTCCCTCTTAAATGTTTTCTCCCTGCCAAAAAAAATAGGTACTAAATTACTCTCGCGCTCTCAAATGGTATTTCGTAATTGACTGTAACGATCTTGAGAGAACTTCGTGCGGTACATACTTAAGTTAATTTGTAAAGAGTATGAGAGTAGCTACGCCTAAATGCTTGTTGACTGCCTTCTTTCCAGCAGACAAGAGCACACTGGAAACGGGAATCGTTTCCATTTAGCATAAGTATGGTTTAGTTGACCGCCGTCAGCCGTCAGGGGAACAAGGGGGCAAGGATGCCTATTGGCAGAAGAAACCAATCGGATGATCAATGGTAGAAAGTAAATCGAGTGCCAAATTTAAATTGCTGAGCAATGTCCGCAACAACAACAGCGTTAAGCAGAACACCCAACACAAGCGAACGCAGGCCGCGACGTCGACGTCGACTGCGACAGCAACGCAAACTGGTTGACACAATTTCTCGGCGACTTTTACGTGCATTGGACGTTGCTGGTTTTGTTGCTTTTGGGTTTCCTGGTCATCATTAGCTTCGACGTCGACACTGACGCCAACGTCGTCGTAGTCGCTTTTAGCCAAGTTAAGTGTTCCGTTGGCCGAATTTCGCATTTCAACAACAACAAACAAATACTGAATTCCAAAATTCGAATAAAATGGCACCTCAATGACTTTGAAAAATCCAATTCTCAACTTGTTATTTACCTATTTACACGTGAGTTATCCTGGCGGGTCACTCAGCAGCAGCAACAACAAGCACTTTTATTCAACAAAAAAAAAACAATAAAGAAATAAGAACTATGTTCACAGCAATATAACGGTAAGCAAGTCGAAAAAAATTATTTGTATGTGTTAAGAATTTGGATCGGCGCGCGTTTTAAGCTGTGCGCTAAGCTTTTCTTTGGGTGTCGTTGGGTGACCAGTTGAAAACTTTGAAGAGTGAACTCAACGTTTGGAGACGCGAAACACAACTGCGCTGAGAAAACGACATCGAGTCGAGTTATTGGCAATTCGAACGATCCGAGCAACCGAACAAGCAGCTAACTCGCCACGAACCTCGACACGAAGATGGAGTTCAACTTAGAGATAGTTGAGGCACAGCTGAGCGCGGCTTTCTTTTTATTTCGAACGTGTTGGCACCTGTTCGGCCTAACGGAGACGCACTATGCGCACGTACACATGCCTACAAATGTACCGAATGTACTGTGCTCGACTATGTGTGTGTGTGTGTGCCTGACTTTGGCGCCCTCTGGCTAACGGGCGCAACAACAATGCAACATTCGACATCGACATGTTCGGTCGCTTCGCATAATTAACATTCGATCGAACTGGCAGCTGTAATTCGTGCCACTTGGACAATATGTCATATCTCTTCTTCTTCCTCATATTTTCTTCTTGTGCCTCTTTCAATGCTAATGAGTTGTTGGTGTTATTTTTACTTTGTATACTCTGTACTCACTGAAAAGTTATTAAGGAGAGTATAACTGTTATATGAAATTAAAATCTACACAGACAATGATTTTTTGGGCATGATTGTCCTATTTTGTTATCTAATACTTGAATACAAATTCCTGTTAGGATTGAGAGAAACATTTCTGAATCGTTTGTATTTCAAAATATAGCTAGAACGTGTCTAAGTAGTTCAATACAGGGCATCATATGATCGGGCGCTCTCGACTCGAGCACTTGTACTCGATCATGGCCACGCCATTTGGTCACAAGGCGTGCTACTGTCTAGCCTCAATCTCCTGGTGACTCATCGGGCCGCACCCTAGAAACCTTCAACCACCAGTCAAAGAGCTTTGTCTCCGCACAAAGAGGTTCTTCAGACGTGCCCAGACAGCCATAACAGGTGAGGCACTTGGTTCCTCAGCCATTGCCCTGGGAACCTTGAGAGGCTATCGTTGCTGGCGGAGATTCGATCAGGCTAAGTTCCAAACAGGGCTAAGAATTGCAAATCTGATACGTCATATGAATGTGTACTTTTTATGTTGTGCAAGAATGTAGGTACTACATATGGTCTGGAAACATATTTTATATCGTCCATGAATACACATTTAAAACCGTGGAGCGCTAAACAACATTTCCACTTATCAATACACGTTAATATATACATAATTATACAGGAATATGTCTATATACAAACAAATAATATCGTTTTCTATACAAAAACATTTTTTTGGCTATTTGTTTGTGTTGTTAAATAATATGTTAGCAATTCTATCAACGATCGTTTTATATGGGATCCCATGTACGGACCTATGCAAAGAAACAGACAGATAGACAAAGCTTTATTAACTCCTAATGAAGTAAATATATATATTTTTCTTAAACTGTATGCCAGATAAAAATATGTTTCCAAATAATATATAAAACATTGCGTATACGTAGATATAAGCGTTATGCATACACCGAAATATACGAAAACAGATTGGTTTATTTTCACAATATAATATTGTTATATATATATAGATATATTTATATTTATATTTATGATTAATGCGCAGCTGCATGCTCGAAAGAGTTAACAATTTGTAGAGTAGACTAAATGTTAAGCCGAAATCGGAATCGGAATGGGAACGGGAATCTGGCCGCCAAAGAGCCACTGAGCACCGAGAACCGATAACTGATAACTGCGAAATGGGCTGGAAGCCCTTTGGATTTGGCGCTGCATTGCACTTAAGAGTTTTGCGTGGTGCGTCATAGCGGCGTGTGACTGTGGCGCAGCAACAACGGGAATAATACTCGAAACAAGAATACATATGTATACAGTAGTATCATATTATAATAATATACATACACGCATTAACAATTGCATAACAAGAGGAAACAGAAAAAACAAAAAAAAAAATTGTAAACGACACGCACGAAAAGAAAAAATTGCTTTTAAAAAATATTTGTATGTGGAGTGGAGCCGCTCACGTGACCAGCGACCGCTGACCAGTTACCGGTGATCGGTCACAGTTGATTTATGATCGCAGATTGGCGCTTAGAATATGGGTATATAGTTGTCGATCTTGGCGCGATGCTTTTGTGCAACGCACTCGGCGATCCAGACAATGTTGCGGCACTCCTGCTCCTTGAGCTTGAGGTACGCATAGAAGACGCCAAAGTGGAACTGCTGCAAGAAGGCGAACACGTTCAGCTTGACCTCGTGCTCGAAGAATCTGTCCTCGAGCGTCTTGTCGCCCGGATTGTTGCCGGAGCCGTCGAAAAGCGCCGCGTATTCTGCATAGTATTCGGCAACGGTCTTCACCTGCTCGTAATCATCGGCGCGAGCCAAGGCGGCCAGTCCGTCCGGGTACATCTTGCCGCAGTTGGGATACAGCTTGGCGCGGTCGTCCTTGGACAGCTCGGTGCCGAACGAGTTGATCGTAATGATGATGGCACGACGATCGGCCTCGAACTAATCGGATAAAACATGAAATACAATTGGGGTCAAATGGAGGCGACAATCAAAAGAAATGGTGCACTTACAGCGAGGATTTCGCACATAACATCGGCGGTGGAGCCGCCCATGTTCTTGCAAAAGTTGTAGAAGGCCTCCAGGTAGGCTTTGTACAGGGTGTTGCGAATGATTTCGATGTTCATCTCGTCCAGATCCTGCTCAGAAATGCAGTCGACAAAGAAGGGCGCCAGCGGCGTGTCCACAAGCACGGCATTGTAGAGCTCAGCTGGCGTGGACGCCACGTGTATGGCCTCCATCTGCTCGAAGCTGCCCAGCGGATGACACTTGGGTATAAGCTCCGAAATGGGACGCTGGTGCAGCGTGCCCGTGATCAGCAAGATGATGTTGTCGATCATGTAGCCGTACGTGATGAAGTCCAAGAAATTGGACAGCGGCTCCACGGCATGGTTGCGCATATGCTGGAACTCAATTACCAGCTTCTCGCGCAGCTTGTCGTCGATGACGGAGACCGACAGTGGCGACGGCTCGTTGGCCAGGAAGCTGCCGTAGTCCGTGCCCTGCAGATGCAGCTTCAGATCTGGGTTAAACAAACAGAAACATAGAGATAAGCATATCTGAGGTCAGAGCAAGCAAACCTATTGAAAATTTATTTACTTTGGAGGTGGAAAATTAAATAGAAAATGACAACAAATCACAAGACAAGCTTACGCACACTTGGAAAACACACACGCACACAGACACACAGACTAGCGACTTCTGCTGCTGATAGCAGCGCGCGTTGGTTGGTCATGTGACTGGGCGGGCACCGATAGAGGGCGCTCGAAAAATAGCCCCACAACAACTTACCTTCTAAAGTCTCGCACTGGACCAGATTAAGGTAGTCCGCCTGCTTGAGTATGCCGCACTTGAAGCCACGGCACAGACCTTCCAGGTAGCCGTTGTCAACGTTGAACATGAATCCCGAGCTGTCCATATTAACAGTTACAGTTGGCAATAGAGAGAGGTTAAAAGATTGGATATCCGCTGGAACGCTGCTCCTGGTGCTTGCTGGGGTTTGGTGCTGGGCACAGTTTAGCACTCGTGCGGCTGTTTGCGTTAAGTGTTAAACGTAAAACCGAAGACTTTTCCAACGCTGCGTTGAGTTAATTGCAACCTTTATTTTTCTCTATCGATCGACGAGTCATATGATTGCAGTAGTTCTTCTTCTTGTTCGTTTTTTTCAACGCCAGCGAAAAAACACTAAAAATGCCCTACGTCAAATGACCTACAAGGCTGCCAACTTATGCGTCCTATTGGCAACGCGGCAGGCAATTGGCAACGTTGGCCAGCACACCAGCCCTGGTCAAGTGCTTGTCTTCATATAGAGAATATTATTTTTCGTTGATTGCGGTCACACTGAAAAAGCGCGCAAAAAGTCAATTTTGAATGGCGAATTTAAAAACACTGGGAAAGAATTAAATGTTAAGTAATTTAAACTAATATAAATTGCAACATGCTTATAGAACGCAACGCTTATTTTTAATATGATTTGTGTTAATTTTGATATAATACTTATACATGTTATTAGCATATTTATTTTTACTTCGTCTATTGATATTTAAAATTCTTTCGCTGTCCATTGATCCTGTGCTGAGTCTGCTGCAGAGCAGCCACCTCGTCATAGCTGATGTAGTAGAAAGCGAACCACATGAAGACGAGCATGTCGACAAACATGAGGCCGGCAAAAAGGAAAAACTCGCTTGCCTGCGACTCGAAAAACTTCAGCTCGGCGATGATCACCACAATAACGTTGCCAAAGGCGACCGTTAAAAGCCAAAAGGCCTGCAGCAGGGCCTTCATGCTGGGCGGCGCCTGAGTGTACGAGAACGTCAGCCCTGTCACCGAGAACATGACCTCGCCCAGGGTCATGACCACATACTGCGGTATTAGCCACAACATGCTCATCGAGTTCGGCTCCGTCAGCTGGAACATGCGCGTCTCGTAGCCGTCGCTGCGTTGACCCACGACCAAAGCGTAGACGCCGCCGGGCCGGAGCTTCTGCTGGTGCAGGAACACCTCCCCAGTGAACACCTCGTACTCAACGGTGCTCAGCTCCTTCAGGTCGTAGTTGCGTGCCTGCAGCTCCAGCGCCGTGTTGCCCGTGCGCAGCTCGCGCCACTGGAGGCGGCTGGTGGCCGGCATGTTGGCCAGCGTGCGGACCAGCGCCATGGACTTGTTGGACTTCTGCAGCTCGTCGGCATACCAGAGCTTGTTCACGGTCTGCCTGTGCCGCAGGAACAGCGTGTGCGCCGTCGCCTCGCGCAGCAGCTGCGTGCCGCCCTCTAGCGTCGGGCAGCCTGCAACGAAACGCGTCGTTCAGTTTCGAGCACAGCTCAAGCGATACTCACCACATCCCAGCACCACAACTCACCTGTCGTCAGGTTTTGTATGCCGTAGGTCAGCGTGTAGCTGCCGTTGCTGGTTGCCACGTTGCCGCTGGCGTAGAAGTCGATGCCCTGCAGCGTAAAGTTGCCGCCCAGGTTGCTACTCACCCGATAGTCGCAGCCGGCTATGCCGCTCAGGATCCGCAGCTGGGTGCTGCCCACCTCGGGCAGCACCGGATACGTGCGCTGCAAAGAAAGGCAGCGATCTTCAACCGGTGGTCCGAGCGATCAAAACCCGAAGTAGTTGCCCACAACTAATGCTCCTAAAGCTTTTTGCGAGTATCCTTAATCCTTTAATACATCTCTTTTCCAACTACCAAAAGTAGTTTCCAAAAAAAAAAAAAAGAAACTAACTCCGATTTGTTTTCTGTTTCCAAAGGTTTTTTGCCTTAATGAGAATTTGACCTCTTCCTCGGATAGCAAGTATCCTGAACCCCATTATTCATCCTATCCTTGTTTAAGAGTTCCGATCAGCGATGCTTTGAATTTGATTTGAAAGCCCGGAACTAAGATAGCCTCCTAAGTCTGAATTCCTCTCGATCTTGGCATGGGAAGGAAAACTTAATTAAGGGTGCAGATAGAAAGGAGGAGGCAATAGTTTAAAGAGAGATAGAGAGCAATGTTTCTCAGATAGCACTTAGCACATAGATAGAGAGCAGACAAAAACACAGAGGCACAGATATGATTATAAATTTCGTTATCTTTTTATTTATTTGTATAAGATTAGTTTAGTTTAAAACGTACGTCTTGTCATATTCAACAACGCCCGACCTGCGATCGTTGACCCGGGCGGACTTCACACTTACATTGTAAATGGACACAAAGTACATATATCAATTATCATAGGAGGAGGAGTGTTGGGAATAGGGGGTGGGGAGGGTGGTTCTCATATAATACACAACACTTGCTGGGCAGGTCTAACGACCTAATGGGCCAGTCATCATCATCAACATCAGTTGACTTCCAGGCCCTTGTTGTCGACGCCCGTCTCGAGCGCCTTGTTCGGCTGAACGTCGCCGTTGGTCAAGGGCTCGGCCTCCTCGACCTCGTTGGGATTATTTGGCTTATAGTTGTAGGCCATGAACATGAAGACAAGCATGTCGACGAACATGAGGCCCGCGAACAGGAAGAACTCGCTAGCCTGCGAATCGAAGAGAGCGGCCTCCGCAATGATCACCACAATGACGTTGCCAAAGGCGACCGTTAGCAGCCAGCAGGCCTGCAGCACGGACTTCATGCTAGGCGGCGCCTGGGCGTACGAGAACTCCAGACCCGTCACCGAGAACATGACTTCGCCCAAGGTCATGACCACATACTGCGGTATTAGCCAAAGGATGTTCATCGAGTTGGGTTCCGTCACCTCGATCAGCTTGTGCGAATACCCGCCGGCGGTCAGTTCGTTCAGGAGGAGCGTGTAGACGCCGCCTGTGTGCACGTGAACTGCACCCACCAGCTGATTGTCAACGGAGACGTCGTAGCTGCCGGAGGACACACGCAGCAGGTAGGTCTCGTTGGCTTGGTACTCGTAGGTCTCCTTGCTGCTCTTCCACACGATGAATCGCTGCTGCTGAACGTTGCCGATGGTCCGCACCAGGGGGTAGCTGTCGGAGGGCTTGTTCACGAAGTCGTCCAGCCAGAAGGACGGCTTCGTATCGTTGCGCCCGTTGAGCACCAGGGACCAGGCCGTCTTGTCCGTCAGCTGCTGCGTGCCACCGGCATGGTCATAACAATCGGGATCCGTTTTACTGATGGTGTATGTCATTTGCAAAGTGCCGGGCACATAAATGTCCTTGTTCGTGTACATGCTATTCGCCTCCACGTTGAAGTTCGGCAGCGCATTGATGTTCGTGGTGAAGCTGTAGGCGCAGCTCTCGCTGTTGAAGACGCGCAGCTGCGCGTTCTGGCTGTAGGGTAATGTGGGATAGGTTTTCTACACCGACAGCAACAGCAACAGCAAGCAAGAGAGAAAGAGAGAGAGAGTGAGAGAGAGTGAGAGAGTGAGTGATAGAGTAAGGCAGATGGTGCATTGGTTGGTGCTGGTTGACTGACAAGAATAAGTGGGGCTTAGCTCACCTCGAGATTGAGTTCCACAATGCCGGAAATGATGAAGGCGATGCCAGCCAGAATGCCGCCCATGGTTAGTTTCTGGAGCGGACGTCGGATGCCGATGAGCCGCAGAGCCGGATAGAAGGCCACATCATACAGGGGTATAAAGATGAGGATGAGCAGCGGATTGAGCACCTGCAGCTGATCTGGCTTGAGGTCCCAGGAGCCCATGTCGCCGTCCATGCGCGTCGCCTGGAAGGTCCAGCGCGAGCCCTGCTGATCGAATAGTGCCCAGAACACAGGCAGCGGCAGATAGAGGAACAGAACACGCATCAGGACCTTAACATCGGCGATCATCTGGCGCTCGTACTTGTGGTCCGCATAGTCCAGCCAGTGTTCCCGTGGATTGGTCTTTCGCTCCTTGCACCTGGTGGTGATCGCCGTCCAGATGGTGCTGCTCACCAGCACCACCATGTTGCCGGCCGGTGGCTTCATTTTGTAGAGTGGTCGACCCAAAACGAACACCACCACCGAGATGATCATCAGCACGGCGGGCACACCGAAGGCCAGCGGATAACAGTTGATGTCGTCGAAGCAGTGGACGTCCTCACGCAGGATGGGCGTCACCGTGGTCGAGATCAGGGAGCCCGCATTGATTGAGAAGTAGAAGAGCGAGAAGAACGAGGTGATTTGCTTCAGCTGCTCCGGCACCTTGAACTGATCCCCGCCGAAGGCCGAGACGCACGGTTTTATGCCGCCCGAGCCAAGCGCTATAAGCGCCAGGCCCAGTATGGTAAACGTTTCGACAGGCAGATTGAGCGGCCCAATGGCACCCAGGGTCAACAGAACCGATCCGCAAATATACACCATGGATAGGTAAAGAATTGTCTGGAATTTGCCCAGCCAGGAGTCCGAGATAATCGCACCGAACACACACAGAAAGTAGACGAACATGGTGAAGACGTGAAACGCAACGGTGGCCGTGTCGTCCGAGTAGCCCAGCTGATGACTCAGGTAGAGCACGAGCACAGCTGCAAGGATTAATCCCAGATTAGCAGCTAAACCCAGAGCTGATAGGAGCTTACTTACTGCGCATGCCGTAGTAGTTGAAACGTTCGCAGAATTCATTGCTGATGATGAAGAACACCGACTTGGGATAGGGCAGTTTCTGTGGAATAAAAGAGGGATCGATTGAAGGACCAGTCTGAGAGGGTAATTGTAATTGGGTTGTGCTTTCACCTTTTGCTGTCCCTCCGCTTCGGCCACGTTGTTGAAGTTACTGCTGTCGGCCAGATCCGTGCCATTTTTCTTGGACTCAGCCTCGACCTCGGCCAACTTGCTGGCTGCGACCAGAGCCTTGCCATTGCTCGCTGGCTCCGCGTCCTGGTCCTGCTTAGCTGCGGTCTCTTCGACTGGAGCCGCATCCCCGCTTGCCTCGGCGGGCTTGATATCTGCAAAAGGTAAATCGAGAGATGCCGTGTAGTAGTCTAATCTGTAGATGAGTCCTCCTTTGCCTTAGAGCCCACCCAGCAGCGGAACTATCTCGTGTGGCGTCGTCATTGTCACTGCCACTGGGCAGCGACAATCGGATCCGATCTTGGCCTCGATTTCAACAGATGGTGCAACCCACTTTTGGAGCTATCTCGAATTTGCATTCATAAATTTCACAGTCTCAGACCTGTCAGCAGACTCCATAAAAGCACTGATAACATTTGCGTTCTCTCATAGCCCAACTGGGATTACAGAAGTCAAGTGAGCCCCATATCTGTATGCTAAGGAGCATCAACTGTCAAATTGGTTGTTAGACAGCAGACAAGTTGAAGTGTAGCTGAAAGATACCCTGTAACGACAAGAACTTCTACCCTAAAGTGATGTGATCAAACTTACTATTGATCAGGAAGGCTAATAGTCTAAAGGGTTAAAGCCTTAACGGATTAAAGGGGTTAGGACATCATCTTCCACTTTTAATCGAGTACTCGCACTAATCGCATGCACTCGATAAGCATTTATGACAGGCATTAGCCAATAATGTGCCAACGTCACATTGCAGCCATAAAGCGTTTAGACGAGAGGCCAAACAATGCTCTGGAATTCGTGATATCACATATCGCAAAAATATAAATGTACATATGTAGATTGCTTCTAATTTCTATTTTAGTGCAGGCTCCACTTCACACTTGCCTCTTTTCGCAGTCCTCCATTCGCTTATCGGAATCGCGGCGACTGTTTGAAGTTGGCATTGGCATTGCCAACTATCTAGCTAACTTGGCCAAAATTAAACATGCGCCAATGTTGGATGCCAATCTGATTGACTCGCTTTTCATTCACACTTTAACGATTTCCGTGCCTGGAAATCGGAACTAGTTCGCAAGTCACTCCACAAATTGGAGTCCGTATTCATTTGCATTCATTGACGGAATCCCGAGCCTTGATCTATGTGTGTCAATGTCGTCGAATTCAATTAGTTCAGTTTAAGTTGCAGCCTATAAAGCTAAAAGCTTAATTGAATAGACTTTAAATTCAGTTTGATTCCATGTTAGTTCTTTCAATTATTTAATGTTCAATGTCTTATCTTATTAGTAAATATGAAAGCGAGAGATCTTTTACAATTATTCTATTCCTATCCAAAACTTTAACTTTATTGTCAACTGCTTTTTTAATTGAGTTTTTACAGTTGCACGTGTCCAGGTTTTTTGCCCAGTCTGTTTCAGTTGGTTACATAAAAGAAAAGGTTTTTCACTTTGGAGCAGACATGCGGAAAAGCCAAAAGCCAAAAGCACAAATTAGCAGGTGTTTTAGTTAAATCGAATAGAATAACTATTGTAAATTGGCATTAACTTTTCTTTTAGTTTGTTGTTCAAAAGACTGTAGGAAAAGCTGCAAGGCAGAAGGAATGAAAGTTTGAGGACTCGTATCCTGGAACTGAAAAAGCTGCAAGTAATGGGCATTCATGGGCATTTCTTGGAAAGGCCGATAAGCATTTTCAATGGGGCGTACGTGCAGGCTGTGGAATAGATATTCCATATAGCCGTTGGGTCTGCGTGTCGGGATCGCTTTGCGATTAGCTTTCGAACTAGTCAGAGTCGTAAATTTCGGGCCGAATGGGAATACCAACGCTGGGGCTTATCATTATATGGGCGGGGGTCGTTATCGGATCTAACGATCCAGCAGGGCTTTATCGGTGGTTGTGAACAGCGCTAACTAGCTAACTGATTTACAAGCGATTAAGCCAACACTTTGTTGGCCCGTCGAGAGCAGATAAGGCCTGGCCAACAAACCAAATCGCACTTGCATTTCCCACGCAGCACACACACACACAATTGGCCAAGTTAACAGCGGCACATTCTTGGCAACGATATCTTTCGCAAACATGGCCCAATGATTGGCTTGTTGCCGCTAATTAACGTGGCCAGAAGGCTGCGTCTGCAATTAGTCGCACAACACGACAACGGCGGCTTATCGCCCATTATTGCCGTTATTTTGGCGGATGTGATTGCCTTGCAGCTGGGCCAAACCAGCATCCCCCCTCCCCACCCCTTCTCCACCCCCTTCATCTGCTAAATTGCAGTCAATTAGTCATGCAGCAAATTAGATTTAGTTGCGAACGGGGGGAAAACCGATTTCAGCCATTAAATATATATACAATACACAGCAGGTAAATAAATATATAAAGTTTTGCACAATTTATGATATCAAACAAATGAAATTTATCTTTAAAAAAAAAATGAATTTTAATTTTTTTTAATTGTTTTAATTTAATAAGTGTAACATTCTCCTTAAACACGTTTTGTGCTCAGAACGAGAATGCAAATTTTATGTTATTCGAATTATAAACTTAATATACCCCAAATGAAAAGATGTTAGAGGCTATATTGGTTTTGCTGAAGTGTATGTAACAGGCAGAAAGCAGCCATAAAGTATATTCTTGATCAATATTGGAAATGATCGATTGGCTAACCCATTTTCTTGAAATCGATTAGAAATACATTTTAATTAACAAGAAATATATATATATATATAAATATATTTTTTATTAGTATTCTTGTGTAGAAGTTTTTAACAGGGTATTTGCTAGTCGAGTCGAGAGGAGCCAACTAAAGCTCTCTTACGCTTGAGGTCAGTTTTGTGATTTAAAATTATAAATACTTTACACTTAAAAGTATTCAACAACGAATTCTAATTGCATTCACAGCCAATTTCGCTCAGTGTACCTTCACGTATTTGACGCATCCATATATCATAAGATAGTAAAAGTGAAGCTTAAGCCTGGGAGCAGCATGCAAATGACTTTGGCCTGACATTGAGCAGTGACGACATTTTTGGACTTACATAAATATATATAAAAGTATATATTGTATATATATCCACGATATGTACATTGTGGAGCTGGGCCAAGCCAAAAACATGTGTTGTGCCTATTAACCAAGTTTGGCTTTGTCTTCAGCGAGCCAAGCCCGCGGCTACAGTGAAGGTTCGCTACTGGCAACCAGCCGAGCAGAGCAGCATACAGCTAACTGAAACAAAGAGCTACACACTTGAGACCTTATCGGGCTGATAAGGATAAGATTTGGTATACACGATCGTTCTTGGAAACGCGAACTTGGCCAGTTCCCAGGCTGGCCTAATCACTTGTCAACCGTTGTATCTGTAAGCTGTGCGCAGATTATTTATATGAGAAAAACTGAAATGTCAGCTGCCCTACGGGAAATAGTTTGCAATTTAGTCAGCCTAGTATAGACAAACTGACTGAGTGTGTCTAAATAAATCACTCTATTATTCAGATCTGCCCCCTACCCCACCCCAAACAAGCGCTCTTATCGAGCATATAGTATATAGTTTATATTGTAAAAATAGGATTTTAAAAAAAGTACCATTTTCATTATCCGGCATGTTGTAACTGGGCTTTAATCGTCGTAATCACTTCACATCCGTTACGCGACACTTGAAATCGAAAAGAGAGAGAGAGAGAGAGAGAGAGAGAGAGAGAGAGAGTAAAGAAATCAGAGCACGCCTTACAATAATTCAACGGCGAACCGCAAAAAAGTTAAGTAAAAACAAAAATACAAATTTATTTACTACAGTTCTGGGAGTCGAGTAATTTATTTTATTACTTCAATTAGCACGTAAAACAAAGCGCAAGAAAAATACAAAAAATAAGGTTTACATAAACAAAAGTCAATGAATTTTTGCTCTTAGCGCGACTCGGCGATATTAACAAAAACAAAACAAAACAATTTAAAAATATGAATATATTATTGTGGTTGCGGCAACTCACATCAAAACATTTATATGAAAAAAAAAATAAACACAATACAAAAAACAAGCGGTGGAAGCTACAAATACGGAATGGAAACGCTGCATTCACTGTCTACACGGATTTAACGTTCGAACGATGCGCGTCCAAATCCGCCAACGGCAATCAACTGACTGATGTCCGATGCGTGCTTGTCAACTAAGAAGCCCTCAGTCGTCAGCCGCCAACGGCAACGGCAACTACGACGTTGACGTCGACGTCGACGTCGACGTCGACAGTGACAGCGACTGCGATTGCGACTGCGACTACGTTTGCGACTGCGATTGCAGCGTCGGCTTCGAGTTCGAACTCGACGATGACGAAGCCACGTTCGCTGCGACTGCGCGCGTGCCGTGTGAAGGCGTCGCAAGGCTCCCGCAGCCGAAGCTTTCTTCGTGTCACGAGAACACGAAGCGAACTTCGTGCGTGTCTACAAAATAAAACAATGAAAGCTTCACGCAAAGCTAGACAAATAAATATGTATATTATGTTAATACAAACAAAACGGGGGTTTGATTTATTCGGTAGTGTTTGACTAGCAGATACCCTATACTGAGCTGTGACAGGTCGTAAGACATATTTATAGCCCTTTCAACCACACACCGCAATCGTTTATAGTGCTGAAAGTTATTCTTACGGTACTTCCAGGCTTGCGGTTCGATCTTAATGGATTAAACTAATAAACGGAAGTGTTTAAATACGAAGGGTATATTAATAACGATATTTGCTTAATCTGTGTGTGCTTTGTGAATAAAGAATCTTAGGGATATGCTGAAAGTATCTTGTCTTAAGATCGATATTAACCGCTATTAAAAAAGCTATTATAGCTACATTGTTAATAAGCTTCTTAGCCACTTTAACCTTTATCCTTATTACACATTTATCTAATGATCTTGACGATAATGTTACATTGTTGATGTTCGTGACTGTCGTGTTGCAACTCGTGCGGGGCGAGGCCAAAAGGCACTCGAGTGGAAACTTGGCCCAAAGCGCTGCGCCCAGCGATAAGCCGCCCGAGCTTATCAGCTTATCAGCTTATCGCAGCTGAAGTATTTACGAGTATTAAGACCGCGTCCTTCGCGCTGTACAATAATTTATGGCCAGTTCGTTGATCGTGACAGCCACCCGATATCCATCTATAAATATATATATATATTTTTATGTACATGTATATACATATATGTATATATATATATATATCGGCATCTGTCCAATCGTGAATTTGAATTTAATTCCGATATCAGCTTGTTATCATCTGGCAAACAGCATTTCTCGTCGAGTCTTGTCTGCGGCGTCATTAATTAAATATTTTTGTGTCAATTCTTGTGTTATCTGTCGCCCCGTTAGATAAGTTACAGCTTACGCTATCTACAGATACTTTTCTATTGCTACAGACAGAGAAAGAGCAACAGACACTCGACGATGGTTCGGTTCGAACCGGGTTCGAAGTAAACCTTTAGATGTAGGCTCTTTTCCTTTCTTTCCTTTTTATATATACATTCGATCAAGAAGATATTTAAGCCCATAAATGATTTGTCTAAAAGGGTTTGAAGTGTTAGGGACTTTTGCTGAGAACCAGCCAATGAACTAATCTCGGTACGGGCCGACTTTGTTTTATGAACTTAATCGTTCCACCGATAGCTGATAGCTGTTGTCTGATAACTGTGAATAGTACATATTTACGATTGGCTATAATTATGACCACAAAGATTAGCACATCCAATACATCCATACATATGTATATATCATATCGGGTCATACATGACTATTGCTTTGTATGACTGTGTTATTGGGTGTTATTGACGGGGCCGATTTATGATGGCTTTTGTTTTGTTTCTAGTTAATTGTTGCTTTCGCTTTAATGATTGTCATTTGCTGAGCCCGGCGAAACCGACGGCTTGTGTTGTATTATGAAGTGCTCCGATCCGCGGAACGTCTGCGACTATATATATATATAGATATGTACCTGTTATGAATGGATTGAGTAACACTTTATGGAAGCCATTAAGAGTGGCCATAGCCCATACCCAGCCCAATCCAGCCCAGCGCATGGCCCATATCTATAAGATTGGCACTTGAGGTGCAACAATAACAAATATCGGTTCATATACTATATAGCAAATATATATGAAATGTCGACATCACTGTGGGTTATCTATCTATCTATAGAGTCTAGGGATTACTAGCAGCTCTTCGGCAAGTGTTCGAGTATCTTAGTTGGATATACATATGTAAGTCCATATGTATTTGCATTCCAAAGTCTGGCCATTGCCCAATTCTTTGGGCCTTACATCATGTTAGTTCCAGGTCCAGTATGTTCGTATTAATAGAGACCACATTCATGATGCAGCTCTCTTTAAACAAAAATCCGCCTTTGTTTCACTTAGTTGAGTGCAATAAAGATGACTCAATGTTGAAAACTATGACTAAGCAAGAAAAACGAAAATATATTTTATTGGCAGTATTCGTGAATAGTTTCCCAATAATGACGATGGCTCCTACCTTTTATGGGCCGTCCACCTGAAGAGTTGGCGCAGCACGCGCCACGGATTTCAGGGCACCTGTGGTCAGCTGACGAAATGGGTCCGATTAGATCGGAATCGATGGGTAAGTGGTGCTCGTGGATAGATTAGCTTAGCCCTAATCTGGTCTAACGGCGCACTTTGCGCCGTTGCTTTCAACAGGCTGGTAAACAAGTTGGCTAACTGGGGTATACCATCAGATATATTGCAATCTATGGTAAGGGGACGAGGTTTAAGCCTGCCCATCCAATAGATAAGATATGTTTAATTCTTCATTAATATATAAATAATAAATACATTATAATTCTCATTTTATTTTCAAATGTTTTGAATTGGAGCTATTTACAAATAAGCGAGATGTTTGTTTTGGCTCTTATGACAGAGTATTGCGCAGTCGGTGTAGACAGTCAAGCTCACAAGCAAGCCAGGAGCTAGTTATCAAGAACTCAATGCTCTCTTCTCAAAGTCACAAGCAAGCTTCCAAAGTTCCGCAAGATGAGCGACCACATGGGCACGCCGCTCCATAGCGAATGCTCCACCTGCTCCTTTGAATCGGAAAGCTCTTTGCGTAAGTCAGCCACTTAAGCGAGTAGAGTTCTCTCTCCCTTTCACTCTCGCTTTCCCTTCGTTGGGTTTTTGTAGTACTGCGATCTGCCGGCGGGGGCGTTGAACTGTTCCCGTTGGGCCTGCGAGTTGACGCCGATGGCGTGTCCACAGCCCGTACTCGCTACTACGAATCGGAGTTCGATACGAATGAGACGGAGAGCCAAACCACGTCTTCGGACAGCGCGGACTGGCGCCGAGATTCGCGCGTTGACGGTCAGGTAAGCCCCATATGTATGTACATAACTATCGGCTGGGTCGTTATAGCCAAGTCTGTCTGTTTGCGGCATTTTTAAATTTTCCCACGCAGGGAGATATTATTGACCCCACCATAGTATTGTAAATTGTAACTGATCGCAAATTTGCACAAGGGAATTTAATCTGTGCTATTCTTTACTGCTTTATGATTGTTAAACCAATTTTGCTTCTGCTTAAGCAGAGAGCAACGTCTCGTGTTCTGTATTTATGCATATTAATCGCGTGGGATAACTGTGTTAAGTACAAAAGGGGAGAGCACAAAGCAACTGACACAAACACATATATGTATGTGTGTGTGTGCATATGAATGCAAGTGTGAAATTTGCTTAAGCATTGAACTTGACAGCCAAAGCTTTAGGGGTCGTACTGAAGAAGGTGCCGTCAATGCTGACGCAGCGGCGACTGCGCTGCTCGCCTAAGCTGCACCAAGCTCTCTAAACAGAAAGAGATAAAGAGAGGAAGAGAGGGCTAGCGAACGTGCACGCGAGAGTAAAGCTTGTTCCAAGTTAATTGGCGCTGTGACACCGCTGTTGAGCTTATTACCCCTCCCTCTTAAATACTCAGTCGACGCTTATTCTAGCTGCATTTTTTTTTCTTTGGGTGCTCTTTTTGTGCAGCCGATTTTCGTTTAAAAAGCGCAGCTTGCTCAAGACTGGAGCATTATTTGCACATTTGTCGCACTGAAGTTGTCTTTGTTTGCGTCCGCGTCCGCGCCTGCGCCAGTGTCTTTGTCTTTGTTTTGTGCCGTAAACGTGCCCGCGCACGCGGCCCTTGCGCCCTCCCCCTCAGTACGCGCTCAGAGATTTAAAATCGCAAGACGCGCGTGCGTTTTTCGACAGTTGATTAAATTCCAAGTCGTAAATTGAACTTGAGTTGAGTTTTTTTGGTTTTTGTTTTTGTGTGTGCGCCCAGCTTCGTTGCCTTCTGATTGTTATGTGCATTACATTTTATTGTTGAAAAGCAATTACAACAAAAATCACGGCCTACAAATGAAATCGTCGGACGTGGAAGCAGCGGAGGCTGCCAACGCCAAAGCGAAGGAGCTGGCAGCTTGCGAGAAGCAAGCGCAAGCGCAAGCACAAGCACAAGAGGTGAGCTTAATGTACCGTTACATTAAACGACTTACCGAACAATTATGGCGAGTTGCCGACTGCACTTAAAGTGTGTGTAAATGTATTCGTACACATGTATGTATGTATGTATGTATGTACAAATGTCTATCTGTATATATGTTATGCCTAATTACATGAACACATAAATGTGTACATACATATGTATGCAGGTACATTTATAGAGCCCTAAACTTGAAATAAAAAGAAATCAGACAGAGAAGTCAGCATCAGCATCTGCGTCGGCAGCGACAGTGACAGCGGCGTCTGCGCGTTGTCTGCTTATTGTAACTTTCAGTTGTCAATTGGGAAAGTATAGTGTGTACTCACTTTAAGGCACACGTGCAGCATTCCTCATAAGTAGCCATACAAACGTACATGAACATACGCACATACAAATGTGTGTACAAATGGACGCACTAACGTATAAGTGCAGGGTATTCAACTAGAGGTGTGCGTGTGCCGTGTTTGGATTTCGTGACACGAGACACAATCCAGTTTGTGGGATGGGAGATGCTTATTAATTTTGGTAATTTATGAAAAATAGAGTATCAGTAATGTGTCCCTTTTATTGCTCACTTGCAATTATAATTATAATAAACTGAGTAAATAGCTCTAATCGTTTATTGTATTTCATGTGTTGTTTAAAAAATACACGCGCTCATCTCCCATAATAAATGCCAGAGATCGCTTGCCAAATATCTTGGATAAAGCCAGCGACTGCTTTTGGTTAAATGTGTGTGTGTGTGTAAGAGGTGAGTGTGAGCTGTAATTGCCGCTTAAATCATCGTTCCCTCTATATAAGGTATAAAAATGTGCTCCCTATGGAGATACGTTCAGGGTACGAGTACAGACGCGGTATAACTGTAATTGCGAATAAAATTGATCAGCATATGACAAAACACCAAATTAGGCAACTGCAGTTCTTACAGACTCTGGGAACGCGACTTGTTGATCAAGTGTCCACACACACACACTGAGAGAAAAGCCAGGCACTTTCTCGACCTCTTGAACATGAGAATAAATTTGAATCAAATGGAAATCACTTGAACAATCATTTTTCGCCGAGTGCACATCTAGTGTCGGGGCTAGGCGATGTCTAATTCTTTTTTTTTTGTTTCTTGTTTTTTCCCACCCATTATAATGGCGACCTTGGATCGTATATTGTGTCGCATGGTAGGCGTCAGAACGTCCGAGCTGGGAATCCTTTTATTGCCGCTAATTGATTGAATTAATCAGCGAAAGCGAAATCAAGAATCGAGAATTGCATTGGCAATGGAAACTAGAATCAAAACAATACCCTAACGACGATGGCCTACTTTTGCACGGCCAGTTATGACTGTGAGACTCGAGACTTTAGCGCAAGTTTAGTTTTAAAAACGCGAGGTATCTCTAACTAACCAGACTGGTATATTTATATATACGTATACCTTAATATATACATGCTTTGTGTCTAGAATTATGGCTGCAGTTTGTCGCAGCTCTCAGCGATCCCACAGGTTGTATCTATTTAATTATCGTTCGAAAAGAGCGAGAACGTGACGTCACATTTGTAAAGCTATTAGCCATGTTATATGTTAATTGACTTTGGAAAATGTGTGTCTCCAATAGGTAATATAACAGTCATGACTGAGCCAAAAAGAAAGTGCTTCGTTTCGACTTAACTTTTTGACATCATCGACATCTAGTTGTGAAAACTTGTGAGTTAAAGTTGACCGTGGTCAGGAATTTGTTTATATATTTAATATAAATAGAGACACAAGCTATTAGATGAAGAGAAAGTGAAAAACAGAGAGAGAAGAGATCATTGTGCAACTGGGATCTCTTTCGGCATAGTTGAATTCTGTTCTCCTCTCTAGTTTGCCAAAGCCAAACAAGTGGGTGGGGGCGGGATAAGGCCTGGCCCGATCGAACCTAGAGCGCATTTTCAATTCGATTCGCAGCAGCTGCGATCGCTTGTTGTCGTAACTTGTTTAGTGAATAAAAAAACCAAAAAACAACAACAAATTGAATTGGCATTAGAGCCAAGTTCTCGCTATGATCGGGTCTCGGGCAGCGGTAAGTGCCAGCCAGCTTTAAAGTCCAAACAGCTGAGAGAGAGAGAGAGAGAGCGAGAGAGAGAATCAGAAATAATATTCAGAGGTATTTCAACGATTGCATTTGCAATGCGTACTTGACTTTGGCTTTAGCCAATGCGCATGTAGAATTTACAATTTGATTAAATTTGGCCAACAGCTGTTGGCCCAATCTCGTTTGTCGCTTACCTTGGCTAGCGGCAACCAAAACAAAACAAATTGAAATTGAAAGCGAAAACAACAAAGACAAAAGTTAAATCCGCCAATGGTCGACTGCCAAATACGTCGACAAATACACTCACAACGGCACTAGGTCAGTCCTACTATCATGAGAATACATAATTATCTAGCTACTTTTATTTGAATACACTGGCAGTGCAATGCTCGACTGCCAGATACCCTGTGCCGATACAGATAACTTGTTAATCTACCACATATCTGGAAGAGTTGAATAACAATCTAACAATTGGCAGATTTAAAGACAGACAAATAAATAATTAAATTTCATAATACTTAATAACATGGGTTAACGATTGCCGCTTGAATACCCTCAAAAACCAAACAAAAAAAGAAGGAAAGAAGATTGTCATAACATAAACAAGACCTATTTTTGGCGTATATACGTATATAAAGATACTCGTAGTATTCGCACACAACCATGGAATATTACCCATGCAGATATAGTAATTGACTGGCCAATCCGACAAGTCAGCAAATGATGCGGCAATTTCTCGTTCAATTTGTGGCTAGATAGCGACAGCTCCGATTATTTGTAGTACAGCAAATAGTTGCGATAATTACAAGTCACTATATAATTGCCAAAGATAATGATGTGGCTATAATGCTTGTTCTCTTTCCATGTAGCAGGCTGTTGAGTATCCCAAGTCGGTGGCCTTCATCATCAGCAATGAATTCTGCGAGAGATTCAACTACTATGGGATGCGTGGTAAGTAAACTCTTTCTCTCTCTCTCTCGCTCTTCCCTTCCATTCCTTCTACCCCTCCCTTTTTCTCTCTTAGCCATTCTGGTGCTCTATTTGACGCACAAACTGGGCTACGACGAGGAGGCAGCCACGGTCCTCTTTCACGTCTTCACCATGCTGGTCTACATATTCCCGCTGGTGGGCGCACTCATTGCCGATGGCTGGCTGGGGAAGTACAAGACCATTTTGTATCTTTCGGTTGTGTACAGCCTTGGCGCCATGGTCGTCGCCTTCGCTGCCATACCCATCGTTGGAATGCCCGTCAAGTAAGGTCAATTAATGCCGTTCCTCCCAACTGGATCACTTACACGTTCTCTCTGTCGTGGCAGGGTGGTGACCATTGTGGGTCTGCTGCTGATCGCCATTGGGACGGGCGGCATCAAGCCGTGCGTCTCGGCTTTCGGAGGCGATCAGTTTCAGCTGCCAGCGCAGGCTCTCGAGCTGGCCAAGTTCTTTTCGCTCTTCTACTTCGCGATCAACGCGGGCTCGATGATCTCAACGACGGTGACGCCGATCCTGCGCGCGGACGTCAAGTGCTTCGGCGACGACGATTGCTACTCGCTGGCCTTTGGGGTGCCGGCGGTGCTGATGCTCGTCTCGATGGTCATCTTCGTGGCGGGCCGGGCGCGCTATAAGATCCAGCCGCCGTCGGGCAACATGATCTTCGGCGTGTCGCAGTGCATTACGAATGCGTACAAGGGCTGGCGGCAGCACCGCAAGAATAAGCCGCTGGGGCACTTCCTGGACTACGCGACGCCCGTGGTGGGCCAGCAGATGGTGTACGAGACCAAGTGCCTGATCAAGATCCTGCTGCTCTACATGCCCTTTCCCATCTTCTGGGCCCTCTCCGACCAGCAGGGCTCGCGCTGGACCTTCCAGGCGACGCACATGAACGGCTCCGTCTGGGGCTACGAGATCAAGCCCGACCAGATGCAGGTGATCAACCCCCTGCTGATACTCGCCTTCATTCCGCTCTTCGACTACATCATCTATCCGCTGCTTGCCCGCATCGGCATTCGACGTCCCCTGCAGAAGCTCAGCATTGGCCTGCTGCTCGCCGCCTTCGGTTTCTTTCTCTCCGCCGCCGTAGAACTCGAGCTGGAGCAGGTCCAGCCAGCGGCCATGCCCGCCAGCCCGGACCTGGCCCATCTGCGACTCTACAACGGCATGCCCTGTCGCTATGATCTCACCAGCGATCCGGCCCTCCTTCCCCACCACCCAGCGGCGACTGCCACGCTCGAGCCCCTGTCCATGTGGTCCAACCTGGACCTGCACGTGACCCACCCACGCGAGTTTGTGGTCAAGGCTCGGTCGCAGGCCAAGCGTTGTCCCAGCCTCGAGGGCCGCATCCGCTTGGCGCCGGGCAAGTCGGTCAGCTACTTTCTGGCCGGCAATGAGTTGCAGGAGTTTGCCGACGGACTGGACCGCACGCCGCGCTTCAATCGGCCGCCGCTGGTGCGCACCCTGCTCAACACGCCCAGCGGCGAGGGACCTGTCCTGCTGAAGGGCGTGCCACTGGACGCTGGCAATCTGTCGGCGCTGTACGAGATCTCGCTGGGCTACGGCGCCCTGGACATCAACGGCAAGCGGGCGGCCAGCTTCGAGGCGCAGAACGGAGGACTCTACAGCCTGCTGGTGCAGGGAAATGCACGCGACGGTTACGTAAGATCCCCAACGAGATTCCTTTCGCCTTGCCAAACCCCAATTAAGTTGATTCCTTTCTTTTTTTTTTTTAGCAATCGAACATGTTGGAGGTGGTGCCAGCCTCGTCGCTCTCGATCCTCTGGCAGCTGCCCCAGATCGTGGTCATGACCGCCGCCGAGATCATGTTCTCGGTGACGGGGCTGGAGTTCTCGTTCACCCAGGCGCCGGTCAGCATGAAGTCCGTGCTGCAGGCCTGCTGGCTGCTCTCGGTGGCCATCGGCAACATGATCGTGGTGATCATCGCCGAGATCAAGTTTGTGAACACGCAGTCGGCGGAGTTCGCTCTCTTCGCCACCATCATGCTGGTCAATCTGATGATCTTCCTCTTCCTGGCGCGCAACTACAAGTACATGGCGCTGCCCGAAGCCAGGACGCAGGACGACTCGGCGGATGCGCACGCCGAGGACCCAAACATGCCTCACAAACGCGTCCCGGCGGGCGGCCTCGACGGACAGGGCTCCTATATTAACCGCGGCTACGACAGCTACCCGGAGCCCTAGTCGATCTCTCACTAAGCTTTTTATTTATTTTAATCGCTTTTATTCCATTGTTCACATTTGTATTTATTTTCGTGGCATTTTGTTTATTTAAATTTTAATTATATTTAAGTGTTTTTAAGCCCTTCGTATATTTGCTCTATTTTTTTTATTAAATACATGTTTAAGTTTGTATACTCCACTTTTAATGTACTCATTAAACTACTCTATAACATAATATTATACCAAAACATTTAATCAAAAGTCAACTGTAGATATATTTTATATATTTACTAGAGTATTTAATTAATATCCAGTTTTTTGCTGTTTACTGTTTATTTGTATTTGAATTGAGCGCTTTTTGGTTAATTTTAGCGTTAAGCTTGGAGATTGCCAATTCGAAACCAGGGCTGTGTGCGCAGCGTTGCCACCTGGGCGCTTGCAGATGCGTCGTGCGCTGTGTTGCGTGACCTTGCTGATGGGCAGCACTGTTGGCGACGCCAACGCAGCTGTGTTTAGTGCGCACGATCGCAGGCATCAAACAAATGCAAACAATTGCAAACAAATGCAAACAAATCGCAAATTTACAATTAAAAACAGATTAAGAGTAGACAAAATTGGGGTTTAAGCTGATTGGGCTAGCTAGGGGGCAGGACAAGGGGCTGTGTTTGGTTGATTTTGGGGTGGACAGGCGCCAGTGTTGCCCAACGTGTCCGTTTTTTATTCGTTGGAGTCTCCCCACTGGCAACGCCACTGCACAGCCGCGATGGAAGACTTCCACTGGAAGTTTCCCGATGCGTTTTCCCACGCTCAACTCGCTGGAACAGCAGAACGAATCGAACCGAAGCTAGCCGCAGTTGAATCCAGCGAGTCGAATTGAAACAAAGTACAGCTATAAAAAAAAAGTGTTTAAATCAAAAGTATTGTGGATAATAAAGATTTGGGGCCTCTAAAGCAAGTAATGAAAAATGCTAAATACATACAATGTATGTACACAGCTAAAATCTGGAAAAGTGTAGCGACGAGTGAACGACGTTGCCAGCAGCACAAAAGAAACGTTGAGCCGAACGTGGATTAAAAAAGGTTCTTGCAGAGGCAGGCAGACGGGTCGACGGGAAGGCCTTGAAAAAAATGAGTACCTGAGTGGAAAGAATGAAATTATCCAGAAAAACAGGACATGCAGCTGCTTCTAGAAATAGGGGCTGCAGCTACCTGGGCCAACAAAGAGCGTCCGTACCCCGGGTAGACATTGCCGAGGTTGCCGAGTCGAGTCTCGTCGAATCTCGTCGAAGCCGCTTCGTAGCTCAGCGCTGAGCGTCGGGCACAGTCGAGTGTAAACTCTTCGGCCAGCGACACGGCTTCAGCTTCAAAATTTTTCACAATTTAATTTTCAATATCCAAAAGTGCAAATTATTTTCTCTTAACTTATATATGGTGGTTTTTTTTTTGTCATTCAAGTGCAAATGTTTTTTTCTGAATTTTTGTTTTCATTGAGTGCAACTGTACTTAAAGTGTAACTGTCCGCTAGAGAAGACCCACAAGTGCCGCAGTATTCGCATAGAGTCCGTGCCAGAGTCAGAATCACTGCGCTTTATCATCGTAACATTCATTAGCCCTATAAAGCCGAAGAGGCACCGTCCTCCGGGACGGGGGTCCTCTGTGAAGTTCCTAGCAGAGCAGCGCAGGGAGGGGGCTCCGCGCGTGGGTCGCGGCAGGGTCGCAGCCTGTGGCGCCTCGACTGGATCAAGCGCCAGCTGGGCTGTGGCGGGACGTGCGTCGCTGTCGAGGCATCGGATCAATCAATCTTTGTGCTTGCAGGCGCGCTGCTGGCAAAATGGGTTAGACGGGTGCATGCCGATGAGGAGCGAGCTGTCGCTGGAAGAGGTGTCATGCGAGGTGGACAGATGCAACAGAACCTTCTTGGGCATCCGTTTGGTTTCACGCACGCGAAGCACGAGAAGAAGCGTAACAACATACTTCCATCGTGTGTGCGTGGCGTCACATGGATGCGAGCGAGAGAGCCAATCGGGCAATGAGAGTGCCGGCAGAGCGAGTGCGAGGGCGCGTTCCTTTCGCCAGCAGACCACAGTATACATATGTCCATCACGCTCGGCACTGTTCGCGGCGGCAGCGCGCCAAACAGGGACGACCAGCTACGCAACTGCAAGCCAAAGCCATAAAAACGAGCGCGAATGCAATAGAAACCCATAATCGAATAAAGTGCACGCCGAAAAGTGTGTACACCATAAATAAAGGACCGAGCCGCCTCTTCACGCTGCGCGCGTTCCCGTTCACCGCACGCCTTCCCGCGCAGCCGCCCACGCTCGGCGCCAGGACACCCTGTGGCTGCTCGTATACCCAAAAGAGTTCGACTCAAGTAAAAATCAAGTAAAAATAATCAAAACTTAAAAGAAGGCCAATCCAAGGTCAACTATACCGAAAAAAAACCTAATAGATAAATGCACATAAATCAGCAAATGTCATCGTAAATCGTTTATGAACACATCAAATCCATTCCTGACACACATATATAAACACATTCTATATATAGATATGCGAATACTGTGCAGCAAATTTCAATTGTCCGCCTCAAATAGTTACATACAGACGCAGACATATTTTCTTTGCAAAGGGCATCTTTCTCAGTCAGGCTTAGCCTTTGTTTTGCATCTCTTTTTTGTTCAGGCCGTGTCGCATGGCGGCTGTCACAACGAAGGTGACGAAGAAGACGAAGACCGGAAAAAGTACCTCACATCACAAGCAACAGTTGCCGAAAAGAAAAGAGCACACAGAAAGAAGAAGAAACCCCAGCGGGAACGGAAACACTCTAAAAGAACATACGAAATCAGTTGCCACTGCAGTGGCTCTTGCGGGCAACAGCGCTGGTAACGTTAAAGTCGCAGCAGCGAAACCTCTTTTGGGGCACAGCATACACAAAAATACCCCTTGAGCAGGCTGCTATTGTAAAACCGATCCAACAACAAACTAAATTCTAGTTTTCGTCTCGCATTGAGATCGCACTCAAATCACAGCTGGCAGTTTTACTGCTTTTGTTTGATTCCTGTTTTAAGTTGTCCTTGTACATACTCCATCTTTCAACACATTCGCATATATCTAACAATTGTTGCTTACAGCAGTGTTTATGAAGCTATATACCATATACTAAATATATATATATATAGATATATACAATGCCTTTCCAAAGCTGCCGCTAGGTGAGTTTTCGTCTTCGACCCCCAAACGTGGCGTCGACTCCTTCGGGGAATTGCACCGTTGCCTGGAAGAAACCCGCTCAAACAATAAACCCCATCGAATAATAAACAATGAATGAAACAATGAACAAGATATCACGTTATACGTGCTGTGTACAATTAGCGCAGAGTATTAGAGAAGGAAAAAAAATATACCAAAAAAAAATAAAAATACATACAAAAATGAATCTAAAAAAAATAAAATTCATATAAATGTATACAAAAAACAAAAAAAAAAAATATTTTTAAAATATTTTAAAAATATTAAAAAAAAAGAACAAAAAAAAAAATAAATACAATATACAAAAAAAAAAAAAACAAAAAAAGATATATATATATATAAATATATATAAATATTTAGTTTACGCGAGTGTTATACGAACACTTCGTAAACTATGAGAAATGAAAAAATGTCAAACCTGTTCCTCGAGTTGCGTTCTACGCGAGGAGCAGGTTTGTCTACTGACCAGATAAAACCCGATGACAAATGAAAACTCGCGCTCAATTGTGCACATAACACAGCAAAGAAAATCGCTATAGTTTCTGTGAACAGTAAAATGGGTCCAGTGCGAAAACGCGTGCAATTTTCCTGAGCGGGTCGGCGAGACGCCAACCCCACAAAAAAAAAAACAACAAAATTCCGAGGGATATGAACGATTTTATTAACCTATTTCAATGCTGTGTTCTTTCAGATGACGAGAACGAGAAGCGAACCAAAGTTTTCTTTTAGTTCGAAGCATTTTCTCTTTATTTCCGCCATTTAAGCCACTTGTGTCCGCGATTTCAAAGCGTGTCCAAATTCCATAGTCAAAATCGACACTCTGTGTGCAACTGAACTACCAAGCCTGCTCAGGGGTCCTGTGACCTCTGACCCCCCCTTTGGAGTGTTCGCACCCACTGCGACTGTTGCGTTGTTTGCTCTGTCTGTGCCTCGAGAGCCTCGATCTGCAAGCACAGAAATCGATTAGAATATCGAGAATTAAACAGAAGATCTTAACTGCTGAACGACCAACAATTTAACTGCTGCTGCCCGAAAAACAAAATTAAAATAGAACTTGAATTGTTTTAGGCCAAGAGGCGACCTTAACTGCTGCTGAAAAAATAATTATCTTAATAGAAGTAATCTATGAAAAGTTGCCATATCAAGTTTCGACTGCTGCCAATTGACAATTGTCAATCAAAGAAGATTCTAAAACACTTTTCGATGAAGATTTGAAAGCAGGGTTGCCACATCCATGAAGATTTCAACCGCTGTCAACTTTTAATTTACTATTACAATTTTTTACAGCATTTTCCGTTCGATCGTTGATCGTTATCTGAACAACTTTTCTTTTGTAAAATTCAGTTTTTTTTTCTATTTTTAAATTCTTCCGCTTGAGTTCGTATCTTTTGTGCTACAACCAATTCAGTTAACAAACCTTCCCCCCAAAACGAACTAACACAAAACACAAAAACAAAAACCAAAACAACTTTTCAATATCCTTTTTTTTTATTATACTTTTAAAACTCACTTTTTTCATGCACAAATTGCACTCACAAACATTCGCACTTTCTCACAATCACATCCGTCGTTTCCGATTCCGGTGAGCTTTTTTAAGTGATGCGTATGCGTGCCTTAAAAAACAATGATTTAAAGTTAGCAAAAAAAAAAAGAAAAAAAAAACAATTGAATAAAAATATTTTTTGATTGCGTAAAATTTTTATGAACTGCGTGCAAAGCACGGAAAACGATGTACGCAGTTCAAAAAAAAAAAAGAAAATGAAACTTAACGTAACGTAAATTATATAAAAATATATGAGTAAATGTTTTACGCAGTTCGAAAAAAAGAATCGAAAATATATAATAAAAAAAGGACACACAAAATGTAAATAAACATGATAAAAAGAAAATAAATGTGTGCAAGCGTTGTACGCGACTTCACCATAACGCGAAAACAAATACTGCTGAAAATGAAAATGCAAAAAGAAAAGTGTTGTAAGCCTGCGTCAGTTCTCGCAAGAAACAGTTAACAATCAGCGAGTATTTGAGAATTGACGCAGGAATCGCAACATTTTTGTTTTTGCATATTCAACATTAGAACACAACAACAATCAACACTTTTCTGATTTTTTTCTTTTTTTTTTTTTGCAATTAAAACATTTGATCTTAACTTAATTTATCTACGTCTTTTATTGGTTGGGAAACGTGAACAAAATATATATATTTTTTACAGAGCAGCTTGTGAAATACGTGCGAAGTCCTTCATTGGAACCACCGTCTCGGCACAGGACATCTCTGCGATAGTAAGGATTCTCGTCGTAAGCTTAAAATGTACAAGTGTTTGATTCTTAGACGACCCCTTAATCTGTAAACAGAGATCGATGGAGTTCGTCCTTGCGATTC
>SCDZ01000596.1:0-60390 GCA_004143845.1 Drosophila lacertosa | reverse complement strand
CGCTTGTTAAATTTGGATGATGGGAAGGGTGTCAAAGACAGTTTTGAAAATGGTAAGGTGCGACACTGCTATTTTTATGAACACAACTGTATATACATATGTATGTATAAACACGGGTACATATATACTTAGGTACCTGAGTACATACTACATTCGCTTTTGGTATATTTTTATTAATTGGGGTCTGATGAAGGTTGACTTTTGTAGGCTGAGCAAATTTGTTTAGATTACGATTTATAGCGAAACATTTTCTTTAAATGAACATTATCGAAATATGGTTTTTGACAACCTGTTTTGTTATATTAGTTATTTAAATTTAACAATAAACTTTATATGTATACGTATACATGCAATCGTTATATTTATATTTGTCTTGCTTGCTGGCAATCATAATGTTATCGATAACCTTACCGCAATTTCTTTCAATCAGTGATTGATCAGCTTACTAAATATTATTAAACCTTATGTAAATTTATATTGATTAGTTAAAAAATTGGTAATTTATCACTGTTATCGATTAAAACATAAGTCTCTCTAAATATTTTCGTTTAAATAACTGACAAAAGCAATATAAACTGTGCTTATGTTATCGATAACTTTAGTTATCGATTCGTATCGCTAAGCTTGAATTTAATAAAACTTTGAAAGGGGTTCCTTTAAGGTCGTGCTGCAGCATATGGGGCAGCCTGCCTGTGTAATTAATTTAAGTTATCGATGCGTATTATCGCTTAATAATTACGCACTTTTACAGGCACACGCACACACACATGCATCGATTTATGTGCATGTGCGTTTGTTTGTCCGATTGTCGCACAGGTTTTTCTCGTATTTAACTTTTTTACCGTTTTTGCCAATGCTCTTTTATACAAGACACAACTAACTTTCCCTACCACTTTCTCTCCCCCTCTCTCTCCCTCTTTCTTTGCCACCTTGTTGGTGTGGCCACAGAACCGAAAACAGCAGCGCGGAATTGGCGCGTGAGAACCTCTTCCAGCCGAACATGGACGATGCCAAGCCAATGAACAACAACAACGGCAACAACAACAAGTCATATGGAGATGTCAACGCTGCCGGTGGCACCAACAATGGACGCACCATTTGCTCCATCGAGAACCATCAGTTGCTGCCGTCACGTCACACGTCCAACTCAAACAGCAACTTTGCCAACTCCTCATCCTCCTCCGCCTCGTCCTCCGTTAGCTCCATGCTGCCGGCAGCAGCCGCCGCCGCCGCGGCCGCTGTGGCTGCGCGCAAACGCCAGCTGTCCAACAGCAATCTGGTTAACGATCTGGAGATACTCGACCGTGAGCTAAGCGCCATCAATGCACCGATGCCACTAATCGATCCGGAGATCACACAGGGCGCCGAGCAGCTGGAGCGGGCATCGCTGTCGGCCTCCAGGAAGCGATTGCGCAGCAACAGCGAGGACGAGAGCGATCGTCTGGTGCGCGAGGCCCTTTCACAGTTCTACATACCGCCGCAACGACTTATCTCGGCGATCGAGGACTGTCCGCTGGATGTGGTGGGGCTTGGTGTGGGTGGCGCCGGCGCTGGCGCCGGCAGTAACAGCGAATACAGCAAGCGCGTCAAGCTAAATGGCGTCGGCAGCGGCGCTGAGCATCTGGAGCTGGTTGATTTCGATATGAATCAGAATCAAAAGGACTTTGAGGTTATCATGGACGCACTGCGGCTGGGCACGCCGACGCCGCCGAGCAGTGGCAGCGACTCCTGCGGCCAGGCAGCCATGATGAGCGAGTCGGCAAGCGTGTTCCACAATCTGGTCGTCACCTCGTTGGAGACATGAAAGTATCAATAAGGGCGCGAGCAGAGCAACGTCATATGGAAATGGATAAACTAGTAAAAATACAGCAACAACATCAAGCAAAACCACAAATTGGCCTAAAAGCAGCAACAGCAACAAACAACAACATTTACAATTACACACAAGACAAAGAGCAAAGAGTTTTTCTAGGCTTAGTTTAGAGCTAATTAAACTAAAACTTAATTTAAGCTAATACTAATGTACTAAACTATAAGAGGGACAGGGGAATTTCCGAGGAGAGGGCAGGCAACAAGCTAGGGGCGGGCGGTGCACGAACCTTGGTTGGTAGCAGCAACAAGTCGGTGCACGCGTTTTTCATTTTGTCAGTATTACAAAACATTTTTAAATGCCGACTTGATGCACAGCAACAAATTCGTCGCCAGCCTTAAACGTAAAAAACAAAAATGTCTCGCAATTTGTACAAAAACTTTTGTTTTATAACAGTTTGTTTGTTTTAAGCTTAAGTTGAAGCAAAAAAAAAGATTAAAAAGAAAATAATCACAAAAAAAAAATACAACAAAATCAAAGAAATTGTAGTCAAAAAACAAGCAACAACAAACAATATCAAATTTTTCAAGAAGCAGAGTGATACAGCATGCAAAGAAAAAGAGAGAGAGAGAGAGAGGGAGAAAGGAAGTGAACAAGTTAGGCTAGGGTAAGGCGTCAGTTTTAGCTAAATGCATATGCAAATAAAAAAAATACTCACAAATTCCTTAAGCATAAACTACTTGTGAATTACAAACAAAAAGGAAAACACGATCTAACGCTCAGCTCCAAAACAACTTCCACATTTTGCACACATTCCAGTCTTTCCAAAAACAAATAATCATTGTATATATGTACTCGCCTAGCGTTAAATCGAGCGTTAATTTCAATGGTTCCACATCTGCACTTTTTACAGTTCCGGCAAAAAACAAAACTTATAAAATAGTTCCTGCCGCTTTACCCAGGCCAAAACTTTTTTTTTCATTTTTTTCATTGAGCTTTTTTTTATTATTTTAAACCCAAAAAAGAAAATACTTGAAGCATACTTTGACGAAAAAAAATCCAAAATTTACAAAAACCTTGCGCTCTCGTAGTCACAAACAAAGCAGCATAAGAATTAAACAAAGGAAAACTCAGAAAACTAAGGAAAAACTGAAAATTTTGCTATATAAATAGGCTGTAGCCCATTTTAAGGCCCCGTCATCATCGTCCCCGAGTTTTAAAGCATTCAACACAAGCAAAAAAAAATATACTAAATTTATGCCAAACGAAAAACCAAATTCCAATAAGCCAGTGATTAACTAATGCAGTTTAAAAACAAACAAACTTTACAATTAAAAAAAAAAACCCGATATTAAAAATTAATCAAACTGATCACAGTAGGACACACTACGCGCCCATTAAGCTCCATGAGCTGAAAGTTATTTTAAAATAAACGTCAAACGGTCACTCTGTTTAGTACTGTTGGCGCTGCTTATTGTGAATGCTTTTGCTGCGTGGGCTCGGGGCGGGGCCGTTTTGTCAGGATAACGGTTTCATTTTCCTTTTTATACAGAAAGAGAGAAACAACCAAATAAATTTTTTTCTTTGCTTATTTGCTAACAAATTTTTAATAAACAAAACAACTCTGTGCACACAAACAACAACAACAAGAAATTGTTAACAAACGTGAAATGGATTATTAAATAGCAATTTAAATATACAAAAAGTGCAATTAGAATTTTTTAAAATATTGACGCAACAAAGCAACAAAAACAAAATACCAACAAAAGTGCATTCAAAAAGAAAAATAAGTATTTAACTATTAAACAGAAATTGGGCAAACAACAACAAACAAGTTAAGGAAAAAATATTTATATTAAAACAAAAAAGAATCAATTTTTTTCTTCGAAAAAAATGGCTGTGATAGATTTTTAAGTTTTTGCTTAAGAGTTATGCAAACATAAGTAAAATAAAAACAAAGAAAAAAAACACAAAAACGAAAACAAAAATTATAAAATGAAAACAAACAAAAAACATATGATCTATATACATAACATACATATACATGCATACATACACATATATAGATGATAAGAGCATTTAGTATTAGTGTTGTGTTAAAGAGAGAGTTGCAAGCGCATCTTACGAAAGACGAAAGAGCGAGAGAGAGTTTGTTTGATCGTGCTCTCTTTGCTCTCCGCTCTTCGGCATTGCAACTTTCGCTCGCAGCTTTCATTGATTTTATTTCGCATTTCTCTATAAATCGTAAGCTTTCGTTTCTGTTGTTTCTGTTTCCATTTCTTCTCTATTATTGTATTTACCTCGTTTTGTTTTCGTTTTCCGTTGCAGCGCCTTAAAGATAAAAACAAAAAAGAATTTAAACAAAACAAAAACAAAAATCACGCAAATTCTCATAAAAAACAACAATAAATTGTTGCAATTACCAATTAAATAAGAATACTTTGGCGGCGCTTAGTTCCAAAGAATGTGGCGGTGACTTCAGCAGCCCGTTTGCTAGGCCTAGTTATACATAAATAAATATATGTATATACATATATATATTATATATATACAATATAATTATTATCATTATTTTCTAGTATTGTTTTAATTGCCAAATAAAAATTATGAAAGATTGAAAGAAAGCAACATGGCAAAATCCCAAGCGCATAGTCTTAAGTGAAAACAACCTATCTTGTTAACATTTGGAAAACACACACAATTTGTTTATGCCTTATACTTAAGTTTCCTTTAACCCTAATATTATTCTTAGTATTATTATCTTTTTTTTCCATTATTGTGTATTATTTTTTTGTGTTTAACTAGACAAATTTTAGAAGTAAATGTGCGTATTTTACATACATGCATATATCTACACATATATATGTACGTATGACAATTATTTCCATTTTAGTTAATATTCATATGCCTCGAGCAATTCTACTAAGCGTTACAGAGCTACAAAAATAAATTATATATCAATATATATACATATATATATGAATATATATATATACATATATGAACGCATTCTTTTTATTTGAATTTTCCTTCTGTTTTTTGCATTTATATTTTAGCATATCTTTTTTTCTTACTAAAAATGCTTACTTCATCAATAACTGACTTCCTTGGATTTCTTGACAGGTAAAAAATCTACTTCGTTGGCATTTACCTTTTAAAAGTAACTAGTCTGAGTGTGATTGGAACCCAGTACCAGGTTTAGGTGGCGTATAACCGCAGATATGGTTGATTTTTCTAAAATTATGACGACACGAGGCCTTAAATGGATCGATTATATTACATTTTTCGTTGTCCATACAAAACCCAAATTTTATCAAACTTAAGTTTTTGCTTTCAAAAAATCAATTGCCAATTTATTGATTTATGTCAAAACACAGAGCCTGAAACTTAAAACTGCCAAAAATTCAATTATTATCCATATTCTGCAGTCAACCAACAATGCTATTGTCAAATAACATTTTTGTATTTATTCCCACTTAAATGATCAGTACAAGAATCGTTTATCAGTTAATCGATAGACTTATAGACAGATTAATCGATATAAATAAGAATGCATAGTTAAATGCACATACTTATTAGAAAGCTTTTATGTTTCCGTCATTTCCATACAAATAGGAAGCTCTCTTTTTTGGGTTTAGAGCAAAACTTTGTTTGAATGCTTCCAACGCTTGATTCCAGTCTAAGTGCATGCGTAATTGCCTCTCAGGTAACCTTGTAGTTAGGTTCCATGAGATCATCCAAATACTAAAGATACGAAATTGTTTTGGTGATTTGCTTTGCTGAACTTTGCGTGTGGTGCGACCTAGCTCAGGGTTATGTCGCATTTTGGGGGTCAAATGTGATTGAAATGAACAACAAAAAAAGCCCAAAAACGAGACAAAGCGCTGAGCAGCCAAAATGAGAGATAAAGAGGGAGCGCGAACGAGAGAACGGGTGCGAGAGCAATAACAAACTGTTCCGTTGACTGACTGCATTTTGCTATTTTGAATGCCAAATTTGAAATTTCAAAGCTTCAATTTTGTTGTTGTTTTCTGCCTCTTCTTTTTTTTGTTTTGTTAGCAGGTGGGTAGCCAGAGCCGAAGATAGGGGGGCCGAGTGGAGCTAGGGCAGGGGCGTGTTTTGATTCGAAGCCAATGCCGCAGCCGTTCAACGACTCGATGAGCTTGAACCTTATTCGACACGAAAAAAACAAACTTACCGAAATAAACACAACAGCAGAAATACAAGAGCGTTAACGAAATAACAACAAAAATGGGGTGAAGAAAAAAATAGCTTAATTTACGAGGGGCAACACCGGTTTTTTATACCCTCTACTCAGAATAACGTCTTCGGTATGTAGTGTTACAGCGTATTGTAGTTATTTATTTAACAAATAAAATTGAAGAGAAAACCGACACTTCCACACAGTTACTTTAACTTATGCACAGGGTATCCACTAGTCAACTTCTGCTTGGTATTTGGGTTCCAGAACTAGAAAAGAATGTCTGCCGAAATATAAAACATCATAAACACAGATAATCTTCCAACTTTGTTTCTTTCATTTGACACTGTGGAATTGCGAACTAGCGTTTTGTTTTTTTTTTTTTTAAATGTATTTAATGTAATTTAGTGAAACTGAGTTGCTTTTTTTTCAATATTATTTGTCACAAACATTCACTCACACACACACATATACACACTAAATAATACCTCTTAATCTATGGACCAGTTTTATGACACGTTCTCTGCATAGCTTTACTTGAGTTATATTAAGTAAACTGAGAAATAAACCAATTGAAAGAAACGCGCATTTTGTGCAGGCTAAAATGCTTTTATATCGATATCGACGATAGCGACCGCGATAACGATAACGATGAACCTTTTTAAACATGCTCGTTTGTAAAAGGAAACATTTTGGTTTCTTGTTTTTTCCGTTAACTTTAATCCGTACTCCCGACGATTTAACATAATGCTTGGATATATATATATATATACATAAAAAAAAATATATATATACATATATATATATATGTATATATATATATATATATGTACTTGTAGATGTTAGCTAACTCGGATTAAACATTACGATTGAATTTTAAGGATACATAAGTGCTTTTTATTGGAATATATAGACCGCAAAAGAGAATAATGAACAAAACAATATAAAAATAACTATTTGTAAAATGCAACAAAAACGAAACAAAAATTAAATAAAAAAATTTCAAAAAAATGAACAAGGACAAACATACATAATACTATACTATATATACAACATACAAAACATATATACACCATATATAAATAACTGTACGTATTTATTATGAGTTGCTTTTTAGTGTGATAATTCTTAGTAAAACGACATAAGAAAATTTGCGAAAATAAAAATTGATAAGAAACAAAATGAATTGTCGCTTAAACTTAATGGGTATAGGCCACGTTTTTGATATGGGATAAGTTTGCAACTGTCATTTAAAGAAAATGTTCTTCTCTCTTAATGAATAATCAGCAACAAAAAGCCAACCAGATTCGAATCACAACCTGGCTTTCTACATGGAATATCTTCTGGTCTTCTTTATTTGGTTTATCATATTTTATTAAACAAACAGTTAGATCAATATGTCTGATTTATTTTATTTACGAATTATCATAATATTCTGCCATTGTAAACATACAGCAGTTAAATTTTGACATTAATTTAATGTAGCACCCGATCTGTTTGATATATATTATTTAAAAGGATATATAAACATTCCAGATATACGACACATTTATTATATATTTGTCTAATACTAATTATTCATTTCGAGTTTGACTCAGACAATTTTTAAAATCATAATTTAGCTGTGGATACTAAATTCGATGAACCTGTTAAACTCATTTAAAAGTAGTAGCCAATATTTTCCGAATTCAGTTTAAAAGATCACCAGCCGAGGGCTTTACTGTGAGGTAAGAGAAAGAAAGCATTGTTTAGCTTAACAAATTTGTATGTTTAATTACGATAAAATCACGCTTAATTCTCCCCTTCGTACTGATCGTGTAAGCCGAGAATGGCCTCTTAGAGAATCCGATTAAATTGGAATTGTATGGTATCGCGAGTCGTTGGCAAATACTTGTTCAGCTTACACTTGAAGTATTTAACATACACTGAGACATCTTCGCATTCGGCTTCATCTGGCACTGGCGGACTCTCTGTAATCTGGCAGTGTTGGCTCTGCTTATTGCTAATAGGACTGATCTGATTGATTGCGTTGTTGATGCTTTTCTTCTCAACGATGTTCAAATCCTTCGACAGCGCGAACCCCCTCAAAAGCTGATTGATGGCAGCGTTTCCTTGAACTTACAAAAATACATTCATTTTCGTTGTCATTCAAATCGCTCGAGATGGAAATATCGCTTTGCTCCCAACTTTCAGAAATGCGAGCAGTTCTACTAACCTGTAAAGACTCCTTCAATTATTCAAAACTGATGAGTTTACACGGAATGAGTTATTTTGTGTATGCAAATAATATTTCGATTGTATGTTAGGCAACTTGCACTATGCTGCGTACAGAATATCAGACAGTCGGGTACTTCCCCGTAGAATAGTTGTGAATTATACGAATAAGTGCACACATACACGCTACTCGCTCTCTCCATTTGAGTAGATTGAATGGAAGCTTTTTACGCCGCACGAGTTGTGATAAATGTCGATAATATTACTATTAAACAGCATATTAATATGCTAATTTACAACTTAATGTAATGTACATATACACACAGACCATAGATGTAACTTAAGATGAGCTAAGCTTTCAATTGTCCAGTTAAAGCTTTTACGTTCTCAGCTCAGTGCTCTTTTATTCAGCTGTGTGTGTGCATTTGTGTGTGAATGCGTTGCGTTGCGTTGCGTATGCGTACGCTGCTTACCCTTGGTTGGATGTCTCCATCGTCTTTGCCTTAAATCAGTAGGAATGCCATATTGGTGGCTCACCATCCTTAAGGATTAAAAATCTCTTGGGATACTGCCACCTGAAGGCAGTAATTAGCGAATTTATTTTTCGCCGAACATCACTTAAGTTCGCCTGCATCACATCGGCCATAGCCTTCTAAGCGTCTTGCCTGGCATTGCAGTGCATGTAACCGCGACTATTAGGATTCCTTAGCACTGTTTGCTTCTCATAGACCATGATAAGCTTCGCGGTGTGCTCTTCATCTCACATCTTTGTTTTCATCTTGACCAAAGAACAGTTGTTGGCGTTACTGTTGCTGCGTAGGCTCACCGAGTTTTTTTAATAATTTGTGCAGTAAGGACAACAAACGGAAGCAGCCGCAACCAGACGAGTGAAACAGAGAATTTAAACTGACAAAATAAAAACACACATTCACACACACTCGCGCACACATGTTGCGTTTGGCAGGGGTAGATTCGGGACGTTGTATTGCAATCAGGCATCTCAGAGAGAAGAGAGCGCACAGAAGAGCTTTGGCTGCTGTCGTGTGCTGTGCTCGTTTTTGCTAAAGCCATTCCTTAATGTATGAGACGTTCCTCGTGTCGCCGCACGAGGGAACGCGAGCGCCAATTTACATACGTGCCAGCTGTAGCTGCATTGCCAATGCCCGCCTGTTAAAGTATGGTGAGACGCAACGGCTTTCCAAGCTCGTTCGTGAGTCTCTTTCTAAGATAAACTAAAGAGAGCGGATAGCAACAGGCCAGTCAGAAGAAGATAGTGAGCGCGAGAGTGTGTCTATATATAAAGCGTGCGTTGCATTTGTTAGATATATAAAAAAAAACAGTTCTTTAATACGAACAAGATTTGTTTGGCAATGTTTGTTACCATCTGCAGAAATATAATAAAAAAAAATTTGTTTTGGATTCCGTCAATTTTGTTCAGTTTTATTTCGTTATCAGTGATATTTAATATGCCGAGCCCTGACTGCACGGCGCCCGTGTGAAAACGCTATTGCAGCTAAACAAATAGTTCGTGGGACAAGCCGGCGCTGGTATGGAAGAGCCTCCGTAGCCACCTGACGCGGATCCATAGCCTGCGTGCTGGCTCGATCCCAACATGGGACTGAACATTCGTGCCGAATAGCCAGAAGATTTCGGGGCTGAATATGCAGCAGCCGAAGGTGCTGCATAAGCAGGTGCTTTTGGCGCTGAGTAGCTGGGCGCAACCGGCGCTGAATAGCTAGAAACAGCTGGTGCAGAATACACAGGAGCCTTGGGTGCTGAATAACTAGGAGCAGCAGGAGCTGAATATACAGGAGCCTTAGGTACTGAATAGCTAGGGGCAGCGGGCGCAGAGTAGCTAGGAGCGGCAGGTGCAGAATAGCTTGGTGCAGCGGGTGCCGAGTAACTTGGAGCTGCAGGAGCCGAGTACACAGGAGCCTTGGGTGCGGAATAGCTTGGGGCAGCCGGTGCTGAATAGCTTTGTGCAGCAGGCGCTGAATAACTTGGCGCTGCAGGCGGTGAATAGCTTGGAGCAGCGGGTGCTGAGTAACTTGGAGCGGCAGGAGCCGAGTAGACAGGAGCCTTGGGTGCGGAATAGCTTGGGGCAGCCGGTGCTGAATATCTTGGTGCTGCTGGCGCTGAATAACTTGGAGCTGCGGGTGGTGAATAGCTTGGAGCAGCGGGTGGTGAATAACTTGGTGCAGCGGGTGCTGAGTAACTTGGAGCGGCAGGAGCTGAATATACAGGAGCCTTGGGTGCGGAATAGCTTGGGGCAGCCGGTGCGGAATAGCTTGGGGCAGCCGGTGCTGAATAGCTTTGTGCAGCAGGCGCTGAATAACTTGGCGCTGCAGGCGGTGAATAGCTTTGAGCAGCGGGTGCGGAATAGCTTGGCGCAGCCGGTGCTGAATAGCTTGGAGCAGCGGGTGCTGAATAGCTTGGAGCAGCTGGTGCTGAATAACTTGGAGCAACAGGTGCTGAGTAACTTGGAGCTGCAGGAGGTGAATATACAGGAGCCTTGGGTGCGGAATAGCTTGGCGCCGCCGGTGCTGAATAGCTTGGAGCAGCTGGTGCTGAATAACTTGGAGCAGCGGGTGCTGAGTAACTTGGAGCTGCAGGAGCCGAGTAAGCAGAAGCCTTGGGTGCGGAATAGCTCGGAGCGGCAGGAGCTGAGTAGCTGGATGGAGAGTTATAGATAACTGGTGGTCCGTAAGCCTGTGGCGGAATGCCGTGGGAGGAGCGTGAGAAACGATCGTCGATGCTCTCCTCGGGGATGTTGAAGTCCTCAAACTGCTCGTTGCTGGCTGCGAGCTGCTCGGCCGGAATAACAGCTACCAGGCAGCCAATGGCTAAAAACGTTAAAAGGCGTGCTCCGTACATGCTCGACGCTCAATCTGAGTGGTACAATCAAGTGAATGCGATTGACTTTATCTTTTATGAGCTCGGAAAACGCGGATCAGCAAAAAAAGCGAAACGAAATTGCGCAAAGAAAAGTGTTGTTCTTCGGTTAATTTTCGCTTGAATCAATTAATTGTCATGCTATTTTATTTATTTATTTAATTGAGTCGGCGTTACTATGTTGAAATCAAGTGCCCCACTTGTGACCCACCAGAAAGAAGCCCTTGCGAGTGTTCTTGACTTTAAGATACGCTTACAATCGGTATAAGCGGTTATTCACTTTAAATCAAAGCCAGAATTCACTAAAGTTCGACGGCATCCAAAATATCACAATAAAATTGGCAGACTCTCATAATGTAGAGTATGGTAACAATATATTTTGACATGTGTCAGCATATAGGGCAAAGGTATGGCTTTTGCTGCGAGTTATGTAGGTTGAATATCTGCAATGATTGAAATCTCTGCTGATTAAGCAGAATGTTTAGTATGTGGCACAAATAAATCGCTATTGACTAAACCTTTTAGCGGGAGAAATGTTGCATTGGCAAACTTAATGTAGAATGTATGCTAAAGTTGACTAGGAGATACCACGTACCCTACCTTTACTAACATTAATGTGACAAACGATCTTCTTAGAGGGGATTCACAAATACAACCTACATGAGTCCCAAAAATTGTTATGCAATGAGTTTTACATTTGTGCCAAACGCTTCTTTAACGCTTCTGGCTTGCACTATTCAGTTTTCATATTCATAAAAACAGATAATTGCATTTTATTTAACAAAGTTAATAACCATTATCCACAAATACTGCTAATGCAATTTTAAACAACATGCATTCATACTTAGCCCATGTTAATTAACATTCGAGTGTACTGTTAGCGGTCAGCGCCATCTGTTGCCGTGCCAATATACTACAAACAGCTGTGCTTACCATTTTATCGATAATTCCTAATTATTATCGACATCTGGCGTTTAATTCCAAATCAACACGTCAACGCTTTCTTCTTCTTCTTCTACGTTGCCCCCAACACCTGAACGGCGGCGGCTATTTAGCTGGGCTAGCGAGATTTTGTTAATGTTAGTTGTAAAGGTTTTCACTGAAATAAAAAGTGTTCAGAACTAATAATAATAATAGTTGCAGTCATTGGCCACATCCAAGGAACATACAAACAAACAACACGTAAGTCAACATAAATAGGGGCAAAAGGGGTTGGCCTACCAGCTGCTTGCGTTGGCAGAAAACGAATTCCGGTGAGAACAAGGAAGCGACACGAAGTGCTTGGCTAAGAGGTTATTGCTCTCGTGCCAAACTAACTGACTTATATTTTGCATCTGTGTGTATATGATGTATATGTATATATATATATATTTTTTTCCCGTACAGTATCTCTGCAATATGGTGTCTAACCAAAGACGCAGCTGGATGACAGCCGGCGGCTGCTTGCCACTGTCGCTACCGCTGCTGCTGCTGATGCTGTGCGTCGCGGCTTTCAATATACAGCAGAGCGAGGCGGCCGCTGTGATGTCCGTTGATTTGGGCACCGAATGGATGAAAGTGGGCGTCGTTTCGCCGGGCGTGCCAATGGAAATCGCTTTAAACCGCGAGTCCAAACGCAAAACGCCGGCCATACTCGCATTCCGTGATAATGTGCGCACCTTTGGCGAGGATGCGCAAACAATTGGCATTCGCGAACCATCGGCGGCCTATGGATACCTTCTTGATCTTCTCGGCAAGACCATTGACAATCCCGTTGTCGATCTGTACAGGTGAGTGTCAATATGCATATGTTTGTCAGTGTGTGTGGGGCGGATTGAACGTGCGTGGGCCACGTCATGTTAAATTGGGCACTGCAGTGTAAACGTAATTTGTTAACAGCTGCTTTCTCATTGGTATTTAAATTGACCTGTTAATGTTTAAATTAAGCTGTAAAACAAAACACACGAAAAAATTACGTTAACTTGGAAAAACTACAGTAACAGTAAAATTCTCTTCCCTGTTATTCTTGTTATACTTAAATTAAAAATATTAGTAGGTAAAATATAATTTAGCATATCGGTTGCTCCGCGTATTTGCCTGAATTACTGGATCAAATAGGTTTAATCCCTTTTTGTTAAAATCTTTTCGATTTCCACATACAATTGTGCAAAAATTTGTATTACCTTGTTTTACTCCATTTGATCGGCTTCACGCCCATTTTTAAAATCTTATCGAAATACGAAATCCAGCTGCAAATTATAAATAATAATGAATATTTGATAATTCCACTCCGTATGAAACGTTGGTTTCTTACTGAAACAGAGTTTGTATTTTTCCGTTGATTAAATGTTAATTCAATCTACAGAAAACGCTTTCCCTACTACACCATTGTGGGCGACAAGGAGCGCAACACGGTCGTGTTCAAGAAGAGCGACACCGAGGAATTTAGCGTGGAGGAGCTGATAGCGCAAATGCTGGGCAAGGCCAAGGAGTTCGCGCAGGAATCAACACTGCAGGTAATCACCGAGTGTGTGCTGACCGTGCCCGGCTATTTTGGACAGGCCGAGCGCGAGGCTCTGTTGGTGGCAGCGCAGCTGGCCAACCTAAAGGTGCTGCAGCTGATCAACGACTATGCAGCTGTGGCGCTCAACTACGGTGTGTTCCATCGTGGCGAAATCAACGAGACGGCACAGTACTTCCTCTTCTACGATATGGGCGCATACAAGACATCCGCTGCTGTGGTCAGCTATCAGCTGGTCAAGGACAAACAGACCAAAGAGACAAATCCAGTAGTGCAGGTGCTGGGCGTGGGCTACGATCGCACGCTGGGTGGCCTGGAGATACAGCTGCGACTGCGCGACTATCTGGCCAAGGAGTTTAATGCGCTCAAGAAGACCAAAACTGATGTGACAGGCAGTCCCCGGGCGCTGGCCAAGCTGTTTAAGGAGGCGGGTCGCCTGAAGAACGTGCTGTCAGCTAATAATGATCACTATGCCCAGATTGAGAATCTGCTGGAGGATCATGACTTTAAGCTGCAGGTGACGCGCGAGAAGTTAGAGGAGCTGTGCGCCGATCTGTGGCCGCGCACCACCAAACCGCTGGAACAGGCACTGGCCACATCAAATTTGTCGCTGGACGTGATCAATCAGGTGATTCTGTTGGGCGGCGGCACACGTGTGCCCCGCGTGCAGGAGACCATCAAAGAGCTGATCAAGCAAGAGCTGGGTAAGAATCTCAATGCAGATGAGTCAGCGACTATGGGCGCCGTCTACAAAGCAGCCGACCTGTCCACGGGTTTCAAGGTCAAGAAGTTTGTGGTCAAGGATGCGGTGCTATTCCCACTGCAGGTGGCCTTCGAGCGTGATCCCGGAGATGGCGCTGCTGTCAAGCAGGTGAAGCGCGCTTTGTTCGCCCTAATGAATCCCTATCCCCAGAAGAAGGTTATCACCTTCAACAAGCACACGGATGATTTTGAGTTCTTTGTCAACTATGGCGAGCTGACGGGCTACAGCCAGGAGGAGATTGCGGCCATCGGCAGCCTGAACATAACTCGCGTCCAATTGCAGCAAGTCAAGGAGCTGCTTGAGAAATCGAAAAAGGATCAGGTCGACAACAAGGGCATTAAGGCGTACTTCTATCTGGATGAATCTGGCATCTTCCGTTGCACAGGCGTCGAGTACGTGTACGAGAAGCAGAAAGTTGAAGAGGAACTGGACGAGGACAGCACACTGGCCAAACTGGGTAGCACCATTAGCAAGCTGTTCACCAAGGAGACCGAAAAGGCAACCGAAGATGGCGCCGAAACGTCAACGCCCGAACAGGAGCCCACTGAGGAGCCAGCCGAAGCCAAATCCGAGGAGGATACCAAGAAAGCTGGCGATGGTGCTGATTCAGCTGCTAACAAAGGCGGTGATGAGGAGACCAAAGCGGATGCCAAGAACGAAACTGTCAAGTTGGTTACCGTCAAATCGCCCGTTACGCACAAGACGCAGCTGCGCTTCACGCCCCCATTGACCGGCGCCAGCTACGATGACGCCCAGGCGAAGCTGATGGCCATTAACAAGGTTGAGGAGCAGAGAGTTCGACTGGAGTCTTCCTTCAATGCTCTCGAGTCGCACATCATTGAGGTCCAGCAGAAGCTGGATGAGCAGCCGTATGCGGAATGTGCCACCGCCGATGAGAAAGCAAAGCTGCTCGCAGAATGCACAAAGCTTTCCGAGTGGCTGTATGAGGACGTGGAGAATCCCAAGCCAGAGCTATACGAGGATAAACTGGCGCAGCTAAAGAAGCTATCGAATGTATTCCTAGCACGCCACTGGGAGCATGAAGAGCGCCCCGATGCCATCAAAGCGTTGAAGGGTATGATTGACGGTGCTGAGAAATTTCTGGTCACTGCACGCAATCTCACCAAGGAGACCAATCCCGAGAAGGATGTCTACACGCAAGTGGAGATCGATACGCTCGCCAAGGTGATTGACGAGACAAGCGCATGGCTGAAGACTGAGAGCGCCGCCCAGAAGAAGCTGAGTCGCAGCGCCGATTTGCGTTTGACCGTCAAGGATATAACCGACAAGATGGGTCTGCTGGATCGCGAGGTGAAGTACCTCGTTAACAAAATCAAGATCTGGAAGCCAAAGGTTAAGCCCGACAAGGAAAAGAAGCCCAAAGAGGCGGAAGCTGGCGACGATGGGGCCACGGCCCAAGGAAGTGGCAGTGGCGACAACAACGAAGACGAAGACATCGATGCCGGGCAGGCCGAGGCTCCCAATACAAAGAAACAGCAGGAAAACGAGGGGGAAAAGGTCACGGCCACGCCCACTGTTGAGGCCAATACGCCGCACGGCGAACTCTAAATGCACATCACTAAAATATCACCAGTAGAAGAAAGAACGCGATAGAGAGCGAGATGGCAAGACAGGGGGAGTGCATGTAAGAGAGATACAGAAAGGGGGAAAGAGAAGGAAAGAGAGGAAAAGTTAAATTGAAAGTTAGAATCACATAAAACGTAGGACGATATAACGGAGGCGAAAGGTGTTGTGCGTGTATTACATTGGGCCAATTCAGATGGCTTTTTAGGGGGGACGGGGGCGGGTAGCTGTGAAATCGATTGCACACGTGATAAATAATAAACGAGTAATCAATGGAACTCTGTTGGCAAGTGCAAGTCCCCAAAGGGACCGAGGGGATCAGTTAGCCATTGCAGCCGGTTGGGCGCTCGATCGGTGGGGCCCAAAAGAACAACAAAACAGCGTTTAATGTATTTGTTTCCTCTTTATTTTAAATTATAACTTTGTTCAAACTAGCTAATGGCGGGGTTAAATTATACTACTTTAATATAAAATTAAAACTAAAGAAATTTTATGAAATGTATAAATTCAATCTTCATTCCGTCGTGCTTTAAGTTCTCCATTCTATATGCCTGGATATATAATCTTAATAAAAACATTAAAAATTACAAATAAATAAAAGACTTGCAAGTACTCAAACTCGCCTCACACATACATATTACATTTATCAATAATTATGTGCTCCCATCCCCAAAAACACTATAAAATAATTGTATCGTTAAATCATTAAAAACAAAAAAGAAAAAACAAAATACTGGGAAACAAGCTCAAAATAAAATTTGAAAAATAAAAAAAAATTTATTTTTAAGGTTTTTTTTTTATTTGGTTTATAATAAAAATACTCTCTTTTATTTGATTTTTGTATATATTTTAGGTACTACAAATTCAAAAACCCCATTTGTAAGATTGCCTCCACACATGTGCATGCTTCCCCAAACATGTACATGTATACGAAGTGACACCAGCTGATGCTAAAGTACCACATTCCAATGGATTATATCGATAGCGGCTGTGACTCATGTAATAATGTATATAGTGCACTTATCGATGTTTACTGCAACAACTACATAACTCAAAAGAATAAACAATATATCCATTTTCGATGAGATTTCAACCGTTTTTAAAAAAAGTATCCAATTATTTAAATTAATCAACTTAAGCGTTTGCTTAGAAAATTGATTTAGTATTGTGGACATATTCTTATTTTTTTTTATAAACGTACCTGGTCACACTGATTAGGCAAGAAATATCGTCAGACGTTCGCGGAAGACGATGTACATAGATTATAATTCCGGAGACTACACGCCTACGTGATTGCTTATATTCGGGAGCATATTGTAGTTAAAGCCATTTATTCAAGTTAAAAATGTGCACGGCTGTGTAAACTTTAAGAACTCTCTAAAGCCCATGAACATAGGCTAAAAACGACAAGAACAAACAAAAAAGCAATTCGCGTCCACACAAATACAAGTACAACAACACATAAAAGACATTGCCACAAAAAATATGGCGAAGGCGAATTAGTGCAATCTTGCAAACTTTCAAATACATACAAAGTTAAATATATATATATATATATATATATATATATTCATATATGTATGTAGTGTACACAGGTAAATGCCTGCATTGTGTAAATGTATAAATGTGTTTGTATGCCATACATATGTATATGTATGTATGTTTTGAGATTTCTGTAATGTTTGGGAGTGTAATGAAAACATGTGTATGTATGCACGTACATCCATACGCACGCACGTACATATGTGTTGTACATGGATAGCAATTGATTTTGCTCACACAGAGATGCCAAGAAAATAAATCATTTGACCACACCAGCTATTTCGATAGCACATAAATGTGAATTTCATATAAAAATTATGTCTGGGGAAAACCAACTACCAATATTCCTATTAGTTTTAAGATTCAACGTTTACGTTTGCCTTCCATACGTACATATACAAAAACAAATGTACGTATTTTCATGCACAAGACCGTGTGTGTGTGCGATAGTGCGAATTTCCTTCTTTCGATAGCAACGTAAGCGCACCGATAACTTCTTTCGATTGTCATTGTTTCTCCGCTGACTGATTCTGTTGCGGCCGCTTTCGGCACGTACATACATACATATGTTTGTGTGAGTCTTGCACGGCGACGGCGCCTGTCTGGCGAAAGTGATTTTTCAGTAAAATTTCGCAGCTTCAACTCGACGGACGGACGGAGTGGAGTGCAGTGCAGGTCGATCGGTCCGGTGGAGCCAAATTGACGATGTCGTAAAGGTGCCAAACGGCCATGCGACTGACTCTTGTTTCTTATTATTAATGTATGTGTGTGTGTGCGTCTATGCATGTGTTTATTGTTGGCTTAACAATTTGCTTTGTACTCGCCCGTGTTGTTATTATTATTTTAATTTTTTTGCTACATACATTTAGAAGTTATTGCGAACGGGTTCACTGCGAATATGCGTATGTGTGCGTGCCAGCGTGTGCTTGTATTGAATATATATGTGTGTGTGTGGTATACGCAAACAAAGGAGCTCTGCGTTTTTATTTTCTATCTCTTTCTGTTTTGAATGTGTAAAGTGCAGGACAAGGTAAATTGAATAAAACAAAGTGCAGCATGGCGGCGACTCAAGTAGAGAGCCAACAGTGAAAAGTCAATTTGCTGCTTTTGTGTGTGTGCACACATGCGTACATACTTGTGTAGTTGCATTTGTTGCTTGCATGCATAATAGATATAAACATTAAAAATTATTAAAGTCATTACCATTTTGTGATATACATATATATATAAATGTGTACGTGTGTGCGTTTGGGGACGTTCGTTTTGCATTGAACTGTCTTCATCCAGTCAGTCCAGCAGCTGGCGGGCAACACTGGATTGGAGAGCTCTCATTGCTCTCTTTACAGCTGCCCGCAGTCATCGTGAGCGTAAGTTTCAACCCGTGCACAGTGGCGCCAGAGGCGCCAAAAAATGAAAGCATACCATTCGAATTGTTATCTCACACAGATGTTGAGACCACATACATTTAGTATGTAAATATGCGAACATTTACTAACTTTGAAGTGGTGAAAATCACATTCGTTCTACTATGCGCTGCCGCAGCTGTTCTGGACAGTAGCTTTTATAAACTTTTTTTCTTCACTCTGTATTCGCATACGCACAAGAAGAAAAGTGATTGGCTTTAATTGTTTAAAAATAGTTCATTAAATTCTCAGCTTTAATTTCTATTTAATTTCAAATTGTCATTAGAATTGTGGCATAGGTATGATAAACCTGCTGAGTAAAAATATGAGCTGTATATAGCAAAGAAACAGAAAGGTGAAGAAAATATCAAATTCAAAATTTTTGACCAAACAAATTATTTGAATACATAAAAAACGATATGCGAAAAAGCTGTAAATGCAGTAAATTAGACACAAGTAGCCGTGCTAAAAGTTGTATATCGTTTATTTTGTTTTGAATTTATATTTCTTTTTTACCTGTTTAATAGTTTCGCATTTGCTGATAAAATAAATTTGCATAGGTGTATGTATATTTTATTTGTTATTGTGTGTGTATGTTTGTGGTTTTTAATTTGGATTATAAATGAAACACGTGCTTATATCGATATTGTTTTTAAATATTTAGAGTGAAGCCAATCAAAGGACCCCAAGTCGTAGAGCGAGCGAGTGAGAAAGAGGACATTGTTCAAAGTCAAAGCGCCCCAGCCAAACGAAACGACGCCACAAAGCGAATAGCGACGAGAAGAGCTAAAGAGCTGTGTGACAAAAACGCTGAGCGCGTGCAGTGTGGGGGGCGGCGCTGTGGTGGATTAAAGTGAAGTGCAGCAAAAAACAAAAACCAACAACGACGACAGCAACAGCAAGAACAATTGCAAACAGCGAACAATATTACAAGGAACGCGTGCGTGGGTAGACGATGTCAAAGATGTTGATAATTTAACTGCCAGACGATGATACTGCCGTCTCAATGACTGTAGAATCATAGAATCTACCTTCAATAATATTAATAATAAAAAAACTCAATTAAAGCAAAACAATAAGAACAGCAGGCCTTTCTGCTAGCTTAAAACAAGTGACAGACCAGAAAAACGCCACCTAGCGTCGAGTGCACTCACAAAACGACAGAGAGTAAGCGAATGCGAGAGAAAAAGGGCCCGAACGTCAGAACAGTTAAACAATAATAACAACGGCAAAGGTAATAATAACAATTATAAAAAAAGATCGAGAAGCTAAACTCTCGCAGGGGCAAATCGGGATCGCGGATTCGTGACTGACCGACGGTTGTCACTTTGCCTTGCCCGCCAATATGGCGTGCCTTAACACACTAAAGCAAGAAATCAAAACACTGGAGAAAATCTTTCCGAAGAACCATGAACGCTTTCAGATACTCAATTCCAGCGTGGACGAGCTTTTGTGCAGGTTCATCGATAAAAACGGCAAGCGTTACGACATTCATGCGAACATAACGGTAAGTACGATAACACTTACACACACTCATATATATCCTTGCGTATGTGTATGTGCGCTATGCACGTTAGGACTTATCAGATGAGCCAGTGCTCCCACAACCTGCCGCTGTTTATGTATACTCAGAAATACATACAAATACATTTAAAAACGTACATACATGTATACATATATAAGTACCTGCCCCAATGCGCCTTATCGGTGATTACAGTTGCTTGGCACTTGTGGTGTCCAATTGATTTCCGTTAATCATTCGAAATCTGTGCTCCCGTAAAGCCTATGCCCACTCCTGTGCCGCCTTAAACATAAATAAATAAAAACAAATTATTTAGTTTATTTTGTTGAGATGCATACCTGTGCCCTATTTACGTTTCGATTGCAATTTGTGTATTTAATTCTGCCCGAGTAAATATTACTGCTGAAATTAAAGTGGTTTTCTTAAAACTAAATACAAACAACAACAACCTATTCAAATTGTAAACATGATCAAATCAAAATTTCCACTCTTCATATTCCGTTTCATTCATCAACTTGAACTTCGTAGTAGAGTGAGACACCAAAAACAATATGTTCTCTTGATCTGCTGTGCGTTAACAGTAAAATTCCAGTGATATGCTCAACCAGGCTTTTCTTCTCACTTTGTCTGCCTCTTGTGCTTTGGCTTTTTGCCCTCTTCTAGGGTCAGCTGCTGCTGCTGCTATGCGCAAGAACTAAATCAGACATGTGTCTTACCCGTCAACGTTTGTATACCTTTGGAAAGAGTATTTTAATTTAGTGGCGCAGTGTGTAACATCTGCGAGTCCGCATATATATTGGTCATTGGAATCATTGGAAATAATTTTTTTTATTTTAAAAATGAGCGTACATACCGATAAATGATTTGCAAAATCGATTTAAAGTGTGATAAAAAACTACCAAAAAATGTTGCTATTTAGTTTAAAATTCGGTAATACTATGCTACATATATTCCTAGACTGCATCGATATTCAATATTTAGCTCTAAGGTACATGATAATTTTATTTTCGTTCACCTTCTTTTACGCTGAACCTATTGGAAAAGGTCAAAATACGTGTATAATCAATGCAAAACACAAGTTAATAACACATTTAATCGGTCGATTTTTATATTCCAACCCCAATTCCTTTAAACTGATGAATTCATATAAAGGACTATTTTTTGTACCATATTCATAACATTATTATATTACTTTTAAAAAACCTGCCAAAAAAGTTCAAATCACCTAAGTGTAGGATATCTCCAAGTCGAGCATTCCCGACGAAAGTAGTGTTATTTTTTATATCGTGTTTTACCTTTTCGTTGTCAAGTTCTCTCGTTCGCTGTTATTTTGTGTTGTTGTCGATTCTTATTTAGGGGCAGCGTGCTTCAATAATTTATGATTCATTGCCCTGAGCTCCCAACAGTTGCCAACTTGCCAAGTTTGCGGCTGCTGCTGCTGCTGTTGCCTTTCCGCCTGCTCCGCTCTGGTGCGGCACAGCTCCGGCTGTGCCTTGGTTCAACGATCTAATTAAAGGTTATATGTGTAATTTCATTGGCGCTGTCTCGCAGCTTTTGTTATACCCGTTGTGGTGCCCCCTACATGTTTATATGTATATATATATAAGCAAATCTCTTGAAATATCTTGTTTTTCTTATTCGCAGGAAACGTATCCATCATCGCCGCCAGTTTGGTTTGCCGAGAGCGAGGAGACGAGCGTTACAAATGCCGTGCAAATCCTAAGCAATACAAATGGCCGCGATAATCACGTAATTAATCAGGTGTGTTGCATATCATATGTGTCCTCGTTTTTCCATTTGCAACCTAATCCTTTTGTCCGATTCATTTAGGTGGGCATATTGCTCCGCGAATTGTGCCGCTTACACAATGTTCCACTGCCACCCGATATTGACAATTTAGCGCTGCCGCTGCAAACGCCACCACCCTCCGCATCACCGTTGCGCTTGGAGCGCTGTGCTGGCGGAGGCGGCGGTGGGTCGGGGCCTCATGGCAATGAGGAGACCGATTCAGATCAGGATGAGATTGAGGATCCCATCGGTGAGAGCGAACAGGAGAGCGAAGGCGATGAGGATCTGCCATTGGAAATGGATGATGTACGGAGTACAAATAAAGTGCGTAACATTCAGAATGAATAGCTCTGTAAATTACTAATTAACTTGATCGCCTTCCAAACAGAAAGATGACATGGAGGTGGAACATTTAGCGACTTTAGAAAGACTGCGTCAAAGTCAAAGACAAGACTATTTAAAAGTGCGTATATATGTGAATATATATATAAATCATTAAATGAAATACCTGTCACGCTTGCATTTAGGAAACATAAACAATGTCTAATCTTCTGTTATTTTAAATTGATACAGGGTTCAGTTTCTGGTTCAGTACAGGCAACCGACCGCCTTATGAAAGAACTACGTGATATTTATCGGTCCGATGCGTTCAAGAAAAATATGTATTCCATTGAACTTGTCAACGACTCGATTTATGAGTGGAATATACGCCTCAAGTCTGTGGACCCGGACAGTCCCTTACACAGCGATTTGCTACAGCTCAAAGAAAAGGAGGGCAAGGACAGCATACTGCTCAATATACTATTTAAGGAGACGTATCCCTTTGAGCCGCCCTTTGTCCGTGTCGTGCATCCAATCATCTCAGGTGCGTTCACAGTGTGCAGATTAACAAAAATGTTATAATTAACATGTTTTATGTGACCAGGTGGATATGTGCTCATCGGCGGTGCCATTTGCATGGAACTGCTGACCAAACAAGGCTGGAGTTCCGCCTACACAGTCGAAGCTGTTATCATGCAAATTGCCGCGACGCTGGTCAAAGGCAAGGCGCGCATACAGTTTGGTGCTACAAAGGTACGTACGAAGGCCCACACAAATCTTTCCAAATATAATATAATCTTTGTGCATGTTCAAAGCAGGCGCTCACCCAGGGTCAGTACAGTTTAGCACGGGCACAGCAGAGCTTCAAATCCCTGGTGCAGATCCATGAGAAAAATGGTAATTCAAATCAGATTCAAGCTTAAAGCCAAATTCAGTTTTTTACTTGATTTAATCAATTTTGCACGTTGGCAGGTTGGTTCACGCCGCCAAAGGAGGATGGCTAAGGTTCGCTGTTCGCATAAGAGTTATCTAATATTAGGGAACGGACGTTTGCCAAATGTCGTCGCTCATCCATAAAAAAAAACTATCCCAAAAAAGAAATACCAGACACATGCGGCTGTACAAGCCCCATCCGAGTGTATCAGTAGAAGCAGAAGCCGGTGTAGCATCAGCATCAGCAGCATCCGCACTAGCAGCAGCACCAGCTGCATTAGCAGCAGCAACAGCGGCTGCAGCAGCAGAGTTATGCTAATAGAACCCGCCATTCAAACATTATTTATATAATGAACGTTGTCGTCGTTCACATTAAGTTCTGCAATTTGTGTATACTTGATAAAATACTAGCATATATAATTACATACATACACACATACATACATACTGCAAAAATAAATCGAATTAAGATTGTAATCTATATCATTTATGTAATGTTTTGTTTTTATATAATTCCCGTTTGTGTGTGTGTGTGCGTCTATTAGTTTTCGATGTATGTATGTATTTGTATATCTTACTTGTGTTTGTATCTTTTGTTTTGTATTATGTGAGAAGTCTAAGCTATTAGCTTGTCCCGTCTCTTATCGTGTATGTATAGTAAAAACTAAAACAAAACAAAAAAGAAAAAGGCAAAATCAGCCTGTGCTTGTAAAATCCAACTCCTTGGCCTTTTTGTTGTAATGTGTTAATTTTTTTTTTTTAATTTTATTTAAGATGTCCGTCGCCCCTCGCCCTCCTTACCTGTAATTAAGATAAACTGCTTTCATTAACATACAAAAACATATTTATATTTGTAAACGATAAAAATGTACAGTTAGTAACAATAATTAACCATTATCGATAATAATGATAGCAATAGCGATAACGATTGCAACGGCCGCAGCATGAGCAGCGGCAAATGTAAAGGCAATTTATACATGTATATTTAATGTAAATGTAACGATTAACGCAGCAGTTGTCGCATTGATTTTGACTATCTTTTGTTCAATTTTCGTTTTTTTATCGTGAGCAATGGGCGAAGTGCGTTTGATTATGATACCCCCAAACCTAAACACACACATGCATACTTAGTTGTAATTAGTTAAGTCGCGTAATATACTAATATTTTTTTTAGTTATAGAACTTGTACCCTTATATATTTCTCTCTAGCCCTAAGGGATTTGCTAATGCGGATATAGCTATAGTACATAAACATATATCTATATTTGTATATGTATACACGAATAAAAATATATATGCATATATATATATATAGATATATGTATTTATATATATAAATATAAATAATATGTAGCATATACAACTAGAAGTGTTTAACGTTAAGCGTAACGAAACGGAAACAGAAGAAAAACAAAAAAATGAGCATAAGCAAATTCTAACTGTAAATTCGTCTTTCCAAATAATCATACCACAATGATGCAAAAAAAATCAATAAATATAAATGCAAAATAAAAAGATAATAAGCCACAACATAACGCATAAAAATTGATGATAAAAAAAAAGAGTATTTTTAACATAATAAGCATAAACTTGCCGTATTTGTTTTATTACATATTAGTATTATTATAACATTATTTTTGTTCTTACTTAATTAAATCGAAAGATAATTAGCTTTGTACAACATGAAATTGGCGAAAGTTTCATCTTAAATATGTGTGAAATGGGATTCTAGTACATAAAGTACATGCGTATATTGACGTATATAAATCCAAATCTCAAGTAGACAGCAAGCAGATAAGATAGAAGACTACGGACTACGTGTGAAGTAAAGGTATGAAGGTATGCCCTTATTTAGAGTGAGCTAGAAGTTAACGTTAGTTAGGCATTCGTCAGTCGACGATGACCACATAGTTTGAGGCCGCCTTGGAGGGATGCATTTTGGGTGTTTTTTGTTTAGTGTAGCTAACTTTTGTGGCCGATTCGCTGTTGTCCAGCGCACTGCCAATGATCATCTCTAGCGCCCCCTTCACCTCAAGCATCTCACAGGTTAGCATAATCTCGGCCTGCATCGCCTCTCCGAGTCGTTCCAGAGCGGCCACCATCATCTTGTTGTAGCCAAACACATTGTTCTCGAACACATCCATCACGGCACTGGCGGCGTTAAGCAGCGGCCGCATGAACCGCACCTCGCCCATATGCTTGCAAAGGAAATCAATGAAGCGGATTATCGTCCAATTAGGTCGATCTGTGAGCGCCGCCTGCAATGCACTGCGATGCTGCAGCTCCGTAATAACAGCCACTATGGTCTCCGGTGAATTCTCCATGTTCCCTGGACTGAACACACAGTCGAGCGCCTTTTTATAGTTGTACCGGCGCAGGTGATTATCGAAAGCCCTTAGCAGTGGTTTTTTCGTGCGGCCTGTGACAGTATGATCCACCACTGTGGTTTTATTCGGACGGGCCACCCTCTTGAGCTCTCGATCGCGGTGGGTGGCCTTAATCTGCTTAAGGTGGCTGGGTTTGCTCTCGACAATCATGCGTTTGATGGACACCAGGCCATCGACCATGCCGGCAACGACCGCCTGATCCTTTACGGCAACGCCCAGGCTGACCACAGCATTGGGATAGGTAAGTGTGTGCACCGTTTTGTATGTGCTAACATCGTAGATTTTAACATGCCGATCAAGACCACCGGACAGCAGGCGTCGACCATCAGAGCCCAGTCGCAGACATGTGACAGTCTTGTGATGCTGCGACATTGTTGTCAGTAGCCGACATCCGCTAATCATGTCCCAGACGCGCACTTGCGTACCGCCGGCTGTAATAAATATTGAACCGCTAGGCAGAAACAGCATGGACTCAATGGGACTGCCGTGCGAGAGGGTTTGCGTAATTGCGTTCTCGGCGCGAGTGTCGTACACATTGATGTTGCCGTCATAGCCACCAGACACGAACATGTGCGTTGCCTGCGGGTGCATGGCGCCGGCGCGTATGTAATCGGTGTGTGTATCCTCGTATGTTTTCACCACTTTCTCGTTGGCCACATCCCATAGACGCACCGATTTGTCATCCGAAAAGCTGGCCAATTGCAGCTTGTCGGCGGTGAAAAATGTCCGATGGACGGGCGCCTTGTGGCCCTTGAACAGGCGCAGTATACTTCGGCTGCTTGTGTCGAACAGCTTTACGTGTCCCTCCTCGTCGCCGGCAGCCAACAGACGGCCATCCTGCCTAAACGTGGCGCCGTATGCAGTCTTTTGAAACCGTGACAAATTCTTTACGACCAGCTTTGTGACCAGGTTGTAGATTTGCACGCGCACTGAACAGGTCAGCACAAAGTTATCTGGATCACTTGGACTGAAGTCAATGTAGTCTATCGCCGTGTGTTCCTTGAGTAGCTCCGGTTTCTGTTGTGGTGTGAGAAAAGAATTAATTTCAAGTTTGCAACACAATACGCAACCGGTAGGTGCCGGCATACCCACCGCCAAACGGTCCCAGTATATTGTGTCGGGCGTGACCACTTGGGCCTTTTGTTGAAACCGTCGCAAATTAAGCGGCTGAAAATTGTTCATCTTTTTGATGTTTTGGTCTATGATTGGCGTCAGCGCGCGCACGTGGAAAGCAACAATATGTTGGCCCTGCAAATTTCGATAGGCTTAACGATAACGATCGATAGCAGTGACTTGGTTACATTGTTCGTTTGTAGGATCTTTCTACAGAATAGTGCTGTAAAATAATTGTGCTTTAATATACATAGTCGAGCAGCTTATTAACAGTCGGCGATAAATACTTTTTTATATATGTAGAATACCTAATTAGGATTTAGAAAAACGTTTAACTCTGGTCGAAATTAATGTGCATTATAATAAAATTGCAAGCTTTTGCTTTAAATTTAAAAATTTGTATGCAGAATTTGTGTTGCATTTGTTTTTAAAAAGTTGCTGTTATAAGTGTAGCTTACGTACATATGTTAAAAGCAATTGGTGTAAGCTTAACAGAGAGCTGTAAGCGAGCGTTGCTTTTCACGAATGCTCGATACGTTCTGCTAAATATCGATAAATGGAACAGAAATAATAATAAAAACAACAACAAGCTGGCACAATTATTTACAAATTAATTTGTTTAACGTGTTTCGTTAGCGCCATATGTGAATTGATGCCAAACACATTGCAACCGCTATGTCTGATTGACAAAAAGTGGCGTATGTGACAAAGCCTGCTCGTTAGAAGAATCAACGGCAACACTAACAACAACAATAAACGACAACAGTAGCAACAAAAACAACAACAGGAAAAGCAATTCAATTTTAATTGAAATTTATTTATTGCTGCCGCAGTCGCTACGTTTTCGTTATGAATGTGAGCGATATTATTTAAGCACAGCCAGCAGATGTCACAGTGACGCTTCCTTCCACCTTCGCCGCCACGCCCGCTCCCTCGCAAGACTGGTGAATCTTTTAATTAACCGGAGATGGGCCCGCGGCTGGCTTGATGGGAAAAGTAAAAAACAATACGCACAAGATGTGGCGAATTTAAAGGCACACATTAATTGACAGCAATAAATGTGCCCAATACAATTGAATCGAACGCCAACGATCAATAGTCGTCAGCATCTGGAGAAGAACGGTTCGAAGCGCAGCATCTAAAAATGGACGACAGCATCAATGTGGATTTTAACAACGAGAAGAGAGTGCTATGCGAGAAAATCATACGTGACATAAACGCTGTCTTTCTCAAGGACGCCGATTTGTAAGTGTATTCACTTTAATTTCCACAAGGGTCATTTATACTCTGTAATCTGCAGATCATCATTTGAGATTATACCAAAGGAGACGAACTGCAACAAATCGCCGGTGGTGCATGTGGACCATAATTTGGGCCTGGAGTCCTGGTGCGCTCAGCATGTCTACGATCATGCACACCGCACTCTCATCTCACATCGCCGCCAGACAATCCAGCAGCAGCTGCGCACACTGCAACAGCAGCAGCAGAGCGATGCGCTGGCCAAGTACCTAAATGTGGCGCTGTTAATCAATCCGGACGTGACGACCTTCTGGCATATACGTCGTCAGCTGGTGCAGAAGAATCGCTTGAGCATCAACAAGGAACTGCAATTCTCGGCATTGGTGCTCTCCATTAAGCCAAAGTCAAATGAGGCGTTCGCCTATCGGCGCTGGCTCTACTCCTTTCAAAGTATGTAGCTTCTATATGGGGGAAGGCTAAATGTATATCTGAATTAATCGTTGCAGGCAACGATGCCATCGATTGGCCCCACGAGATTACTTTGTGCGAACGCGCTGCCGATCGCTGCGCCAGCAATTATCATGCCTGGTCCCATCGCCAGTGGGTTCTGCAGAATGCGCCCTGTCTGCTGCAGTCAGAACTGATGCGCACAGAGAAGTTCATACGCAAGCACATTAGCGATTACAGCAGCTATCATTATCGCCAGTTGGTGCTCGGTCGCGCCTACGAGCTGTGCTTCTGCATGACGGATGAGTCGCAGCCACAGTGGCTCAGTTTGAGGGAGTTCCTAGCCCAATATGAGTTAAAGCAGCCAGCTGGAGCTAACGAGGACGCGGATGCGGAAGAGCTACTGCTGCAGGTGCTGCTGCCCAATTTAAATCGCAATAGCATCAGCGCTCAGCGACTGCGCTCCTTTCTCTACTGCTGCAATGTGGCCGCCAGCGACATGCGATTGTGCGCGGAGCAGCGTACGCTGTACGGAGCACGCGACTGCTTCGAGCTGCATCGTCGCGCTATGCTAAAGTTCATTGTGGAGCAATGTGTGCGCCTGCTGACGGGTCTGGCGAGCGGACTTGGGCTTTATTTGGCGCCCACCAGCGGCAGCCAGGAGAGCGAGCTGCGTAAATTCGATTATGACTCGCATCCGTTTCTGGTGGCCGTGCGACGTATGGAGTTCGAGCTGGGCGATAAGCACAAGCGCTGGTTCAACATCTATCTGAACTTCGGACGACAGGCACAGGTCGGCAAGTAAACGCCAACCAATCAATTGCTCAGTAAATCCACTTGTTTGTCAATGTGCCGTAAACGCAACGCACTCATGGAGGCTGTTCGTTCTCAAGCAGAATCGAAATCATATAGATATATATATACATACATATACAAGTAGTGCTCGTTATGTAGTGTCTACAAATGTGGACCACCCCTCCTTTAAAAAACAAAAAAAAAAGTAATGAAAAAACCCTTGTCTAATTGTTAAGTCTAAGCTCAAAGCAAAATATTACTCGTATTTTAAACTGAACCATATTTATAATTCAGTTATAAATTGATACATATTTGTTTTATATATACGTAATGTATGCACATCAGGGCCAGTATTAAACTGAACCTGGTTCCGCAATAAATACATATACATATGTATGTGATTACATACATATGTATACATACATACACATTCAGTTACCTCATCAACTGGGACTTGTGTGCATACATTGACAGTTCTAATGCATTTCAATCGAGATCAATCGAAGTTCAGCTATAATATCTTGTGTTCTATATATACATATACTATATATACTCTATTAGTTGTGTGTAGAATGATATATTTATCTATTAATACATACATTTATATATGTATAAAGGCGCACATTTGTCGCTCGTAAATGCTCTTTTTAAATTTATTGTGTTATGTACACAAACATATTTTTTTGTAGTGCACTTTTATTAGCCAATTTGCAACTAGCTTTAAATAAAATCATCAATAGCAAAAACTCAATTATTTTATGGAGATATATGTATATGCGTATATCTAAATGGGACATACATACTATATATATTTTTAAAAGCGGACTCAATAGTTATAATAGTACAATCCTTGGCAAACTTTCATTGCTAGCTCTTTGAGGTAAGCATAAATTTCAGCATAAAATTGTGCTTTAAAAGTGTTGGCACACATATAATAAATATATATGTACTATATCTTTTAAAAAGCTTTAAAGTTCTCTATATGGGTTTGTAATCCTGACTCCAATTAATTACAAAACCTACTTCAAAATGAATTAACAGAGAAGTTTTTATTATTATTTAGGCTTTTAAAATGAATTTCCTATATCTCTGTATCTATCTAAATCTTTAGTAAATCTGTTTTGCATACAAAATCTTAATGAATTATGAATTATTACAATGAGAGGCTATATTCTACTTGAATACATGTGTGCCTAGTTTTTTGATGTTAACGATATTGTGCTCATATTTTTTGGAACATGGGGATAATCTCAGTTAACCAGTTTGGTAACGATATATTTAAAAAAAAATACAAGTGTTTCAGCCAAAATTACAGTTTTTTACCGATCGTTCTTAAGAGAGATGTATGTTAATATGATTTGGTTGTTGTGTTGGGTGTAAATTAAAGCTACCTTTAAAACCAAGAGATTAGTTTTGCATAAAAACAAAAAGAACCGACCGGCGGAAGGACGGAAAAGCTTATATCGATTCGGTTGTTAATACTGAGCAAGAAAGTATACATTTAATAGGTGCAGCGGAGGGTCTTCCTTTATCAGTCATAGTCATTTCGTGGCAATATTTCGATAGAAACACTTTAAATTTTCAGATGTTATCATCCCTTACGCTGACTTTAATTGAATAAACTATATGGAATGGCAGCGTTTTTTTTACTTGAACTTAAATTTAAAATTCCTATCACATTAATAAAAAATGTTTTTGGTTCGAACCTTGGATTGTCGTGTTCGTTTGACGCTTTAAGGAAAATTTTTAAATGTTCTTCAGCTACGAGCTAAACTATCTTATACTAAAATTGCTATCAATGTCGAATGCAGCCAACTACATAAGTTATTTGCTTTAAACTGTTAAAAGTATTTTAATTTAACCAAAGCTATATTACTGGAATTTTGCACTCAAACCGACTTGGTAGAAAACCGTTCTGCTGCTGCACTGTTTTTCGAATTTGGCTTGAAGTGGTTTAAGTATGAAGACAATGCTAAGTTATTGCAAGGCTGCAAATGTTTGCATTTTTGCTTAAAGCGCAACTAAAGAATTTGTAAATTGTAATATCAACTTTGTGGGCTTGGGATTCGTGTTAAATGTTTACTGAAATCGTGCAAGTTGCGTTGGCTTACGCTTTCCCGGAATAAATTGGTTCAGCGTACATAGGATTCACTTTTGAATTCACATGAATTTAGCTTTGGTCGCCCATTTCGACAGAAGCCGCAAAGACGCAGTTGCTTGGTTGGGCAACCAGCCATTGGATATTAAAGGACATTGCTGGTGGGCGAATGCAGGAGCAAAAGAGGGGGCGGGGCGTACGATTGGTGCGGGGTGGTTTATCGTTTACATGGGCATGGCATCAACATCAATCAGTGCGCATGTCAGCTGCTGGCAAGGGCCCTTCTCACAATGGCGAGATAACAACAGCAGCAGCAGCCGCAGCAGCCGCCGCCGCAACAGCAGCAGCAGTAGTTAAAGCAGCAGCAGCAACAGCAGTGGCTTTGGCTTTGGTTCAGTTTGCTATTGCAGGAGTTTGCGTGTGGCCGAGCCGTGTCGCCATCGACAATTGCGGCAGCAGGACGAGACAAGTTCAAGCCGAAGCAGACACAGATGAGCAGCCAGACGAAAAAAATAAGTTCGAGAAAAAAGCAAATTAAACGGAACAGCCTCCAAATTTGACTTCTAGCTGAGCACAATGTGTGAAAAATAGTGTTAAGGTAAGCATTGAATAAAAGTGACAGCCAGTGCAACGGTTCAAGAAAGTCAAAGAGCAGCCAATAGTAAAGGGCAAAACAAATAAACATTGAACACGAGTTTGCCATACACACAAACACACTTTCCCACTAAACTTGCACACAGACAAACATTCTACTACGCATATGAGCGTGTGCGTGAGTTCGCTCAAAACTGTGCTAAGCTTTTTGTGTATTAAATTTTCTTTGCATTAATTATGCATTTATGATTACATACTGTTCTGATTGCTGATTTCCAAATAAAAGGCCGTTCCGGCTGAACAGGGCGAAAAGTGTTTACTACGCTTTAGCTGTTGGCTTAGCCTTGAACGCAGCAAGGGCACTGCGAGGTGCCTGCGAAGGTCGCGGGTCTTAAAAATCAGTTGCAAACCGTTTGTAAAGCTAAGCAGCTTAACCAAAATTAAATGCAAATTAATAGTGCTGTAAAAAGGTTAAGTTCTTAAGCTGCCTGCATTCACAGATAAATGAACGCATAAACACATGCATGCATAACACAAGCACAAGTCTACACTCATGCAGATTCTATAGAGGTTTCTGCATTTTTGCGCTGGGGGGCGTGCGTGTGTGTCTGTGCTGTATATGTCAATGCATGGGCGTGTGTGAGTGTCCGCGCGTGTATACATCCAACGGACACACCTGATGATTTTTTGTGCAAGCCTTTGTGTGTGTGTTTGTGTGTGCGCGACATTCGTTGGCACGACGGACAAAGCACTGGGCAGTGGCATTGGCCCTAATAAATACATTTGCAAGGGTATGCTAAATAAATGACGTATTCATAAGGCTACTGCGTTTTGTGCATCATGAACGTGTCAATTTTTTTTCCATTATTTTTTTCGTAGTTAATATTTATGTTTTTGTCATAATTATTTCTAATTACCATCGTTTTTTTCTGCCCCGATCTCCCAGCCAACAGCCTCTAGCAACTTAATGGGCAGGAAAGTGCGCAACATATCGATAAATTGTCAGCAACTGGTACATATCCATTTTACATTAACAAAAACAACAAAAGGAGCAGCATCGATTGTAACAGTTGGGCGCTGACTGCGCTTTTGATGCTGCTGTTAGGCAGCTGGCAGCGGACAATGAACTCGCAAATGCATTGCATCCAATAACAACTAAAACACAAGCTCTCTCTTTTTCTGTCTCTCGCTGGGGACTGGCATGCATATGCATATAGTCAGACAAATTTAACGATGGTGGCAATGGACACAGCGACTATGACGATGACGTCGACGATGGTGACGATAAAGAAGGTGAAGAAGATGACAACGAAACAGTTGACAATAGCAAATCAAATGCGCTAACAGTTGATTTCGTACAAACATGCAAACTATTTGCTTACAAAACATTTCGAGTCATGTCCGTACGTCGGTTTCCGTTTCCGGCATGCGAATCACACAATAAGCAGCAACAAGCAGTCAGCATTGGCCGTGCTTGCTGCGCTTCGTAGTTGCGTAGTTGTGGAAAATTATAAAATCCAAAAACAATTTACATATTAACTAAATTACGGTGCAATTTTCGCAAAAGTGTTATTTTAAATACATAACTATAAAACTAACAAAATGGGCAGCCTACCAAACTTGCACGAGTTGGAGGAGGTGGAACGCAAGCGTGAAAAACGCAGGGAGTACGAGCTGCTACTGGAGCAACGTGCTAGGGACACCAGCCAGGAGCGCGAGCGCCTCTCGATGTTCGCGCAACAGCGCAAGGTGAGTTCGATAAACGATCATTAGAATATCGGTATTTTTCGTCCCACTTTGTGTAGCTTATCTAGTTGGTCCCATTGGAAAGCTCGCTGATTAGGCAAATGGGTTGAATTGGTGTTTTGGCTTTGCAATACGTCTTACAACCTGTTGCAGTATATGTTCACACATATATTCAACTAGTTAACTATCTTTGCAGCAATGCTCGTACAATGCTTACTTAATGGCAGGCCTGGGCATTGGCGGCGGCTCAGTGAGTCTTACGAGCGCAGCCAACGGTAACGGAAACGCAAATGCAAATGGGGAGCTCAACAACGGCAAGTCCACAAAAAGTCAAGCAACATCCACAGCAGCCACAATTGCATCAGCCGCAACGACCACGTCTACATCAACATCAACAGCTGTAGCCACAGCAACAACTGGCACGTCAACAACGCTGAGCGGCTTTGCTATGTTGGGTCTGGCGGGCAGCATACTTGCCGCTAAGAAGTACCCGCATCCCTACCACCAGCACGCGCATCCGCATCAGCACCAACACCAGCACCAGCACCAGCACCATCAGCATCAGCATCAGCAGCACCATCTCCATCGCCACTCGCTGACCACCAGGCACCGCATCCTGCGTACACGCACCCGCAGTTCGGGCGGGGCGCACAACGTCTGGGACGAACAGATGATGGAGGTGAGTGCAGGGGGCGGGGAGCATTGGCCCCCAAGAGGGTGGCTTGCAGAATGCATGCAATTACACTGAGCAAAAAACATTCATTAGCTTTTCATACCACAGTTTGTATGAAGAGATTAAATGTTTTATATATCTCATCTCATTTCGTTCAAATTTCACTATTCAAATATCTTCCAAACGAGTTCGAATTGCATTTTTATAAATTTAATTTGATTATTTTTTTTAATATTTTGCTTCAAAGTTCAAACTTATATCCAGATAAAACTTATATACTAGAAGGCAGAGAGAGATAGCTATTAAATGAAATGTGCAATTATGAATGGAGAAAATAATATATGTATATATACATATAAGAGTAATGTTTAAAAATGTGCAACTTTTATTAGTGCACACAAAAAGTTTGAGTAAAACTTTTTTTCCCTGTAATTGCGTAGCATATCCTGGCCCGGGACAGGCACTCCTCGATTTATTTATAGCCGCTGCTCGCGACCTAATGGAATTGGTATCTCTGCTGTCGCCTTGAAGGCATCAATTTCAGTTCCAGCTAAAGCTACAGGGGCCCGGGTAGAGCTTTAGCTATTATTTAGTTCAATGCCATCCGCCGGGCCAGGGGGCAAATGTCATAGCCGCACGGTCAAAACCGGATTAATGCCCGTGCACAATTAACGGGGCCGAAACACAGTTGACGCAATACTGCGCATTTCTCGGCCCCATTTAATAGAGTTTCGAATGCCGTTGCTACAGTCCAGCTGAAAATACATTTGAGCTCGGTGGCCAATGGTAACCGCAACGGAAAATTATTTGTGTTATGCAGCTCAGATGTCAACCTGTCAGCTGCAAGTTGCCAGACAATTCATTTCACTTAAGGGCCTTGCACTTTAAGACTTCACTCCTTATTAAAACTTAGCACTCAGCTTTCCGTGTTCAATTAACGCTTAAAACGAAACATTTTAGTTTTCTCAGAAGTTTCTCTTAATCAATAATTGAAACGTTTAAGATTAGTTCGAAAAAGCAAAATTAAGTTGGAGTTCTGAGAACTTGGCTGCTTGATTATTTCATAATCCCATTCTATAAGTTTTGGGAATTAAGCAAGTGCTGGTTTTTATATATGTATTAAATATTATATATGTATATATATGAACATATATTAATAAAACCAGCTGGCTAAAAATGCAGTATGATTTAAAGTGGGCCACTCGTCTGTTCATACATCCTGATGCGGACGGGAGTCTTTCCTTCTGTTTTCATTTCGATTATTCCATACCAAGTATATACCGAGTATTTAGCTTGTCGTTCTATTAAACGCGATAAGAATAGATAGAGATTATGAAAGCAATTGTGTAGAGCATAGTTACATATATAGTTATCCTTTCATTCGGCGACTGCAGCATCTGACCACATACTCGCCGTCGCCGATCTCGACTCGTTCGCATCGAATCAATCCGGTATCGTCGTACCAGGTGCAGGCGGCACTGGCGGCGTCGCGGCGACGCGAGTCGATCAACAGCTCCATTGGGGCGACCTCGATCCGGCGCCTGATCACGCTGAACAATCGCAATTGTCGCCACAAGGTGCCCGCCCACGTGCGCCAGAAGGTGTGGCGCCAGTTCACCTGCCTGAGCATCGCCCACGGCCTGACCAGCGCCGTCCTGCTGCCGGTGATGGCGCTGCAGGGCTCCAGCTCGGTGTGGCACCATCGCGAGCAGTGGCTGCCCATCGGACCCAACATTGGCTCGCTGCTGCTCAGTGCGCTCTTCCTGCTGGCCGCCGGCATGGGCGTGCCCAGCACACGTCTAATTCGCCGCTTTGGCTACACGCCGCTCCTGGCCGTCAACTGTTTGGCGGTGTCGCTGTTCCTGCTCTCGCATCTCTACGCGAGCATCTACACGCTGCTGCCGGCCTATCTGCTGCTGGGACTGACGCTGAGCGCCTCGAGCAGCTGCAAGGCGGCCCTGATCGTCCATTATGGCGGCAAGCTAAGCTGCTCGCAGCATGAGTGCCCGCTGGGCGCCACGCAGACACTGACGCCGGCGGACGCGCTGCACGAGGAGCACAAGATGTTCTGTAATCGCGACCAGAAGGTGCGTCGTCTGGCTCGCTGGTTCCGCGCCGCCCACGACCTGGGCCTGATCCTAGGCGCGCTGCTTGCTTCGCTGCTGCTTGCCTGCAATGCCAACGACTACAGCTGCTCCTCCGGCGCCAGAGAGGAGACGACGTCGACAGTAACGTCGGCGGCAGCGGCAGCGGCCGCTGCGACAAATGCAACGCCGCCCACCAACTGGGCGCAGCCGGAGGACTTTTACAATCGGAACGAGCACGGCGAACGGATTTGTGGCGCCGACATGTGCCCGCTGCAGGAGTCAGCGTCTCCGTCGCAATATCAGCAGCTCTACTGGCCGGGCAACACCTCCGTTCAGCGCTCCATCTATGCGGGCTTCATTGCGAGCGGCTCGCGCGCCGGCGGCCAATCGCTGCTGTGGCTCTACTTGCTGCTCTCGCTGCTGGCGCTGCTGCTGTCGCTGCTGCCGGGCCGCCAGGTGCTCGCCACAATTGGGCGGCCGGAGCGCGTCGTTAAGGACATTACGGACACACTGCTCTTTGCCGGCCCGCTGGCATACTTCGTGGGCACCGAGCAGGGCTACATGCTCGGCGACTTTTTGCGCGCCTTCGTCTCGTGCTCCCTGGGCATCAGCATGATCCCCGGCGCCCTCATCGGCATGGGCCTCATGCAGCTGATCGTCTCCTGTACGCTCAGCATGCTGCTCAGGCATACCAAGCGCATTGTCGTCATACGTAAGTACCCTCCATTATATCCTGGTTAGAGGAATTAGTTTTTGTCTAGAAGGAAATGAATCCAGTTAGTTTGAAGTCGAATTCAAATCCAAACTTAGTTTAAGCTTTAGGATAATGATCCATATAAGATAATAAGTAATCTTGCTTAACATATATTCCTTTTGTGTCCTGCCAGTGGCCGGTTTCTTCTTCCACTCGTGTCTGCTGCTGGCGCTGTCCAGCTGGAAGCCCTCGAGCGATGACAGTGCCCTGTTCTACGTGATAGCCGCGTCGTGGGGCGCCTGCAACGGGATGTGGGAGACGCTGCTGCTCTCGCTGGTGACGCTCAATCACGTCCAGCTCGATCAGGTGACGGAGGTGATGGCGCCACTGCAGGCGCTGCGCTTCCTCGGACTGGCAATTACATTCGCCGCGCACGGCTTCCTCTGCGAATCCCTGAAGATCATTGCGCTGGTCGTCCTGCTGGTAATCAGCGTGCCGCCGTACGCAATGCTGGAGATGCGCTTGGAGGCGCAGCGCAAGGCAACGTTGATCAGCTTATGACGCAGCTACTTCAGCTAGTCCCGGTGGCGGGGCACTGTGGCGCGCACGCACACCATGTGAGGTTGCGTCCTGGCCGTGGCCAGAGGCTCGGCGCTTTAGCTGCTGTAGCCCGGACTCGACTAGGAGCCGCCCAGCGTAACAACCCCAGAGCCACACACTGCTGCTCCATACAGTATTTTTTGAACACAGACATACCGAGAACGCGATTGCAGTATTTTACACGTTAATGAAATGATTTCCACCCAGGTCCACATTCGGGGCACATAAGCTACACCCAAGTCCATAACTTACTACTCTAAGCACATAGTACACGTCTATATACAAGCATACATTATCTATATATATATAGTATATGTGTATTTACTCACCTACATATGTATATGTATCTAACTGTAGCCTTTTGGCGGTCTTTGGCAGCAATGTTGTACCAGATCTTTGCATTAGCTGCTAAACGCCCACAAAAGTAGTCGATGTTGCTGAATGTTGCCAACGGAACGGATAGTATTTAGTAGGCTTAGCTAAATGGATTATAAGTGTTAAAATAAGCGACACATTTGTCTGCCGACTCTCGATGTTAATGTGAAACGCTTGCTCTAAATGTAACTCCGTATACTATATGCATGAATACAAATTGAATACATGTATGTATTTGTTTATGTCTATGGACCCTAGCTCCAAATTATACAAGCCCGATTCTGCATTTCGTAGTCAATCTAATTAGGAATAACACAAAACTTCAAAGCAAGCACTTAGTAGGCTTCTTTTGACCAATTCCGCTAGCCCAGCGTTAAGCGGAATCGAAAACAATAGATATATTGATATAAATATATACATATATAATTTTTTTTTTCGATGTCGAAGCCATTCTGCACAACTTATAAATCGAATTTTTATGGGATCTAACTAAACGAAAACATAATGCAAAACAAAAGATAATAATAACAAAAAACAAAAAAAAAAAAACTAAAGGCCTTCATTTCAAGTCCGAGTTCTAATATCATATTTTAGGAAATAGTGCAAGCAGATGTTTTTTAGGCTTCTTCTGAAAACTTTGTTTTATTTATTCGAAATGGAACCGCAAACGGTCCAAGCATGCCTCAAGGAGCCTTCAATAAAATAATAAAAAAAAACCCAAAATCTGTTATTGAAAACAGTTTGGTAATTACATCGTAATCAATTTGTAAGCCCCATTTGCCCATCGCCCTTTTTTAGGCTTCTTCTGAAAGTATATATACGTACATATATGTTATTTCAATCTTTTGAAATGAAATCAAAAACAGACCCCAAAAGAAATTCCTTTTAAATTGAAATATCAATTACATTCCGTTGACTTTAAATTAGCATTTAAGAATAAAACAACAAAAAAAAAGAAGAAAATACCATAAAATAAGTAATTAAGTTAAGCTTTTACTTTAAGTAAGTTGCTTCAAAACGAATCGAAATCGAAGTTTAGGGCAAAACTAAAAGCTTCAATTTCGACACTGCTGAAACTTGAGGGGTATCGAATTTTGGGGCACAGGACTGAAGCATAGGAAACAGCCATAGGGATAGGCCCCAAATAGTAGCTGTGAACTGGATCGGGACAAATTGTTAGCTATTAGAATTAAAATGTTATTCTCGATCTAACTAATGTACGTGTGCGTGTATTTTGGGCTTACAGATGTTGTCAAATGTCCTTAGAGTTCGTTAGAGAAATGTCCAGTTGGTCAATTGACTGCCAAATGTCCAATAGTTTTTCCAGTTACCCCTTTTGCGCCCCTCGTTCCCATAGTATTGAATAAATGTCTAGTTGCTAGGATAGTAAAGGTGAAATCCTAAGATCTAAGAACAATGTTAACATTTTATGCCGAAACGACAAAAAAAGAAATTTGAAAGCAAAACAAAACAACAAAAAAAACCATACAAAAAAATGAATACATTTTGTAATCGTGACTTTACATGGATAGTTTACCGGATCAGGAAAACTAAGAATCCATTTTCATATATATGTATACATGTATTTCGAATAAGCCTCAATGGGCGTATTATGTATATTGAAGATGTTTTTTTCATGTGTTTTTGTTTAGAAATCTTAAAGAAACATATATAATTACGTACATATGTATACAAGCTACAAATTTCAGAAGTCTTAAAACCAAGCTAAAGTAAATTCAGTGATAAATAAAAAAACACAAATTTAAAAAAAAAAATTAACTGAGTTAACTAAAGAACTACCTTGAAAATCAATATTTAAACCAAATCGAATAAACATTAAATGATTACTTCTGGAACACAGCAAAATGTTATGCACATGCAATACAAACATAAGTATTAACAATCTATAAATAATAATATGACAACTTATATATCTGTGTACAAAACCAATAAAGTGATTATCCACATTGATCTTTACTCCAATTATATTTCTCATTTAATTAGCTAAAGGAAAAACACTTTTTATCATTTCAAGTATAACATATATGTACATATATTTAACAGCTTTAGCTTATTTTTTTACTTTACGCCCTCTCATTCCGAGAGGTTTAATGATCTTCGCCTTATGGTAATGAAAGCTTTGTCGGCTCTACCAGACAGATATATTTAGTACATAACCGGTTTTAAAACTTATTCAAAAACAGGTAAAGTTTTATTTTTCAAATCTACAGCAGAAACTAAAGTGGTGAGTTAAGCTCTAAGATAAAAACTTACATTTATTTTACTCTGGTCTTTAAATGGAGTTAGTAATGCTGTCAAAAAATATCTTTGAAATGGAGTCCGGTCATCGAACTGATCAGCGATAAGGTAAATATAAACCTATTAAATTTTAATTATTATAACAAAGCAAATGTTTGCAAATTCTTAATGACTTGGCAGCATCTAATCTGCCTGTAACAAATACCCAACTAACACCAATTTGTCTCTTTACAGGGTATACAAATAATTAACCTCTTCGTTCGCATTCCAATACAACATTTTCTTGGTGTCAATCAAAGAACTTCATTTAGTTTACTTACAACGCCACTGATGACGTCGAAGCATTCGCCAAAGCTCAAGCCCGTCGAACCGTTAGAGAGCGCCAGAGAGCGAGAGAGGAAAGTGGTAGAGAGAGCCAAAGTCGGTTGTGTTTTTTTTGCATCACTTTCGACTCGCGGCATTAAAATGATTCTAAGTTGAGCTTATTAAGCGTCTCTCTTCCCCCCTCCACACGCCATGCAAGCATTATAAATATGAATTAAGCACAATGCGTGTGAGTGTGTGTGTGTTGTTGTGCGTCTTTGTGTAGGGCAAACAAGCTTTGGGGAACTTTATCAATTGAACAGCTCGATTTTTGGCACAGTCGCTCGGGGTAAACGAAGTGGATCGCATGGCTCGGCGGCAGTTTCAAAAGTGTTCAACAACAATAACAATAACCATAACAAGATGATGACAACAACAGACCCAACTGGCCAAGAAGTAGAGGCCAAGTTAAGCGAACTAAAGAATTGGTTCGAAAACGAGCCCAATTTACCAGAAAAAATAGGTGAGCTCCAAGCTGTTTATCCAATAATTAGAGACGCTATCTAATCAGGCATATCGTGCATTTAATGGGATAGGTTAGGATTGTCGCCAATAAATGCCATTACTATATAATTAAATACTATATACAAACTGGTAACCAAAGCAAAGCATCTGGCAAAGCAAATGCTTTTCGCCCCAGTCGAGCCGATAGCGTTATCAATACAAATAAGCCCTAGCATTAGTAATTGTAAAGATAAATCGAAATAGGCACGTATAATGTACATTCACACATATGTATATACTGTATACTCTTATTTATAAGATTTATATATATATATTTATTGATATATTTTAGTATTTTATAGTTGTTATTCGTGTTTTTTTTGTTTTTTTTTTTTTTTTTTTTTTTTTTTTTTTTTTTGCTTCTGTTGTTTATAGTTACCAGACGTAAGTGTGTTTTAAGTATTATATGTATGTCTGGCTAATTGTACGACTTGCATTTCTAATCAACAATTACAGAGCCAATTGTATTGCTCCGCTTTCTCAAGTGCATGCTTTATGACGTGGCCAAGACCAAGGCCCTCATCCAGCTTAACTACAGTTTGCGCAACAAGAATCCCAATTTGTTCATAGACCGCAACATGGACCATGAGATGACCGCCAAGGGCCTACAAGTATCGTAAGCAACAATCTGTTTATGCCTCCATCATGCTCTCCCCATTAATACCAAATTGCTCTTTCAGGGACCTGCTGATTCTGCCAGGCGTTACGCCGGAACGCCACAAGCTGCTTTTATTTCGCATGGCTGACTTTGATCCCAGCACGGTAAGCATTACATGGTTAATTTTAAATGAACATATATATATATATATATATATATATATATATACATATATTAAACTGGTTAGTCGAACTAAATTAGTTTTTCACACACACTATTGGAAAATCGTTGGCAAGCTTTGGCACATATTGTTCCATTAGTTCTCTTTTGACCTGTATTATTTTTAAAAATATGTTTTGAATATGATTTGGCTGATTGGCTTGAAGCTAAGCATGAAATTGGTGAAAATTCACCAGCTCGGGTGGAAAATGAATTAGTTGTCTAGACAAAAGCACTTCGTCCGTGCAAGGCCGGGTTAACTAGTTTGCAAATGTGTTTGCACATAAACCTGTTTAAGTATTCAACACTTATTTTAAACTACTAGCGCAACTCGGTGGAGGAGAGCAAAATCTTCTTTATGATGGCCGATGCGCGCTTTACCGAGCCGGATGTGGAGCGATCTCCCGAAGAGGCTGCCCAGAGTCAGACCGCTGGCATTACTGATGATGACATTGCCGATGGCGATGTCCAGATCGTTGACATCAATGGCTACACAATGAGGCACCTGGCCTATGTGTCGATCTTCGTGCTGCGCGTTTACATGAAGTTCCTCCAGGAGGCGTATCCGTCTCGTCTGCGCGCCATACACATCATCAACTGTCCGTCGTTTCTGGACCGCATGATGGCGATGATGAAGCCGTTCATACGCGAGGAAGTCTACCAAATGGTAATTAAATAAATTCAACTTCATTTCATATCAGTTATATACAGATTTATTTATTCTACAACTAGATCAACTATCACACAGAAGGCATGGATAGTCTTTATGAGCTGGTGCCCCGGGATATGCTGCCCGTGGAATATGGTGGCAAGGCTGGCACAATTGCCGAAATCAAGGAACACTGGATGCGCATCTTAAAGGACAAAACGTGGGTCTTTAACTTATTATAAATACACAAACAGGTTTGAATAATAGTAAACTCCATTTAACTGTCTTGCAGCGCATATCTCAGTGATGACAAATACTGGAAGGTAGCGTCGGAGAGTAAAAGTCGCTGGTCCTGGTTCTAATGCCAATGAACGCCGCTTGAAAGAGCCATCAAACGGTTAACTAAAGTTATTGCCGCAATTGTGATTATTATTTTAAGAGTTAACCAGCACGAAAAACATTTGAAAATGGTTGCACAGCTTAAACTAAGTCTATTTAATGTGCTTGTCACATTAGCATTCAAATGTTGAGGTTTATTAGAAATACAATGTAATTGTTTGTTTTTTATTTAAATCAGATCTGTGTTTCGCTTTTAACCCTTTCAAATTACATTTATGTGCCACACTTTGACCAGTTCCATCGGCAAATGGAGACAATTGGCGCACTACTGCGGCCCCACAGCCATCAGCTGCACCACCTGGCGATGGCACTGAGCTGCATCAAGCTGCTACGTGGCCTGGGCGTTGTGTTCCGCATGACAGAACAGGAGAATACCGACGACATCTCCGTGCGATCGCTGCTGGGCGCCCTGGTCCTAGCTACGCTTGGCGTGCGCGTGTCGCAGCTCAGTGGCGACCGACCCATGTTGCAGATCAACGGCACGAGCCTGTTGCTCAACGTTGGCTACCTTGCCATTGTCTATCGCTGCGCCTCGCCGGGATACAAACGCGACATTGGCCGCAAGACACTGCTCGTAGTTCTGCTGATTGTTGTCTGTCTTTGTTATTCGCTGCTTGTGGAGCCGGGCTCGGTCACGCGGCATCTGAGCCTCGTGATGACGGCGACGACGCTACTGCTGATCCTGCTGGGGCTGTTGCAACGCAGTGCGGCCGCTCTGGGCTGCCTGATGTCCATTCTTATAGTCACATCCAAGGTGCTCTACGCACTCTCCGTGCTGAACACGTTTATGCTGTACCAGAACCTGCTGGTGCTCTGCTTGGACCTCCTGCGCGTTGGCTTCTCGCTGGGAAACTCACGCCGTAGCACAGCTTCGGGACCCGACGGCCACCCGTTCGCAGGTCTATCGGAAATAAATCTGGCGCATCTCTTATCGGAACTGAATAAGTTATAATGGTCCATTATGTGTATATAAGTGCGTCTATTAAATTTATTGTATTAGATCGTTAACATGGCCTAATGCTGGCTATTTAGTGTAAGCCTCATTAACAACCATCAAAAGTTATAGCTGTTTGTTTAAATAGCAATTCATAATTGTGGCTTCGGTTTCGATTTCGATTTCTATTGGAATTGTACAAAATGTTGTGTGCTGGGTGCGAATTCTATGCACGTCCCGGTGGTTAGAAAGATGCGCAGAAGCTGTAACCGACAGGGAAGCCACAATTTTGGACACTATTAAGCGCAAACAAATGGCAAATGGCAGCGGAAACCGATTAAAAACAAATGTACGTGTTTAATTGCCGGCGTAGTGAAGTGTGGGTAACCGAAAGTGGTTTCAATTCGGATGCCCGCATACGTATTCGCAATATCAATCAATAATCGCATTTAAATATGCGCACGAATTATGAATCAAATATTAAAGTCGACACTCGGCCAGTCAGTTGGGCAGCAGGCTTCAAACGCAACGGAACACAGAACACAGTTCGCTGCAAACACACTTGAAAACCGATACCGACAGCGATAGCGATTGCAAGTGCGAGTATTTTTTCGGCTCGATAACGCAACGATAACTAAAGCATGAGCACCGGCGATAAAGAAAGTGAAAATCAGCTGAGACGCGATCGAGATTTGGCCGAGCTTTGCGAATGGTTCAGCCACAATGAGAATTTGCCACAGGAAATTGGTAAACAACACTGCGGGGACCTGCGAAACGTTGGCGCCGATACGAATGCAGTTGGCTAGCACACAACAATGGGGGGCTTGTTGAAATGCTGCCAGCCAATAATGTAAACACTCGTCTCGACAGCCCTCGCCACTGACCAAACATACGTCAAAAATACTTAATGAGGTCGTTAGTAGGCAGAAAAGCATTTCGGTCATTTTAATGGCCAAGTGCTGGGCGCCCGTTACGTCAACTGAATATTTGGCACTTGAGTGTATCCACACGATATGTATATATTGACATACTTATTTCTTGGGCTTACGTTTTACAGAGCCTTTGTTGCTGCGACGCTTCTACCAGTGCATGTACGGCCATGTGGAGGACACCAAGAAGCTCATCGAGGTGAACTACACGCTGCGCAACAAGCATCCGCATCTTTTTATCAAGCGTGATCCGCTGGACGAGGACAGTCGCCGCACCTTTGACTATGCGTAAGTTGCTTGGCAACAGACAGACTACAAATACGTTCAGCTTTCAATTTCAGGGATATACTGCCGTTACCGGGTCTCACGCCCGACAACTACAAAGTCTCGCTGTATTGCTTTAAGGATTTTGAACCATCCAAAGTAATGAGTTTATTTTGACTTTATTTTATTCGCTTTTAATACCAACTGTGCAATTTTCTTCAGATGCATCACACAGAGGATACACGCGCATTTTTCATGGTCACCGACTGTCGCTTCATAACAGTCGATGATCCGGCGCGACCCGAGATGCTTTCAGAGGGCGAAGTACAAATCTTTGATATGAAGGGAACCACAATGCGTCATATATCGCGTCTGACGATTAGCACGCTGCGTGCTTACATTAAGTTCCTGCAATTGGCGTTTCCCGTGCGTTTAAAGGCCATTCACATGGTCAACTGCCCAACTTATCTAGATCGCATTGTGAGCGTGGTGAAGCCCTTCATAAGCGATGAGGTCTTCAAATTGGTGCGTTCCATTAGGCTTTTTTTTTGTGTGTTGTCATCGGTATATCAATAAGTAATTAACTTTCTATTTAGATACGCTTTCACACGTCCAACATTGACTCACTGTACGCCTTTGTGCCGCGTCCAATGCTGCCCGAGGAGTACGGCGGCGCAGCCGGGCCGCTGGCCACGCTGCGTGCTGAGACCCAAAAGGTCCTCGCAGAGAAGCGGTAAGGATCAGAATGTGTATATAGTTCACTTGATTTCAGATTGCATTTTAACGCGTTTCTTTTAGGGAATATCTAATGAATCCCAAACATTGGTACGTTGAAAAGCCCGAGAAGCGAACGGGTAAATCGTGGAAGCTTTTTAACTAAGAAGTCTGCGCAAATCCAGCTGATAACCATCTTGTTTTTTATATTGCTTTCTTTGTTTCTAATTGTGTAGCTTTTATATTTGCTTTGTATGTATGTTTGTATATAATATTTAAATAATGGGATTGTTCCTTTAATGGTCATTAAAAAATAATATTAAAAGGCATAATGCTTAAATTACGCTCATAATTTCTTTGTCAAAAACTTTACAGGTAGTCTTAAATTTAAGGGTCACTTGTAAAAAAAATTAATGTGAATGTCATTGGTAAAACAAAACGAATCAAAGCCAAAAAAGAAAATTTTAACACTTGTTTGATTTTGCGGAAAATAATGTTTGAAACTGTTATCGATATGTTTGTTATCAATAAAGTTATATCGTTGTGAATGGCAAAAAAGTAAAAACGAGCATTTTAATGGCACATCTCTAATGCCGTGTTTATTTTGAGTAGTGACCACAAGACTTGCCGCAAAAAGTGCGCTTTAATCTCAAATATTGTTGATTCGGCTAGTTTAATAAGCAGCAAAAAGTAATTTCATTCTACATAAACATGGATCGGCCACAGAAAATGCCTAAGGTGGCCAAGGTATGTACCGAAAACTGTCAGAAATGAAAAATAAAATACAAACGTTTTGGTTTTAGGTGAAGAATAAAGCGCCCGCTGAGGTGCAAATTACGGCGGAGCAGCTGCTGCGGGAGGCTAAGGAGCGTGACTTGGAAATTCTGCCACCACCGCCCAAGCAGAAAATCTCCGATCCCGCCGAATTGGCCGACTACCAGCAGCGAAAACGCAAAACATTCGAAGATAATTTACGCAAGAATCGCATGGTCGTCAGCCACTGGATTAAGTACGCACAATGGGAGGAGCAGCAGCAGGAGATACAGCGTGCGCGTTCTATTTGGGAGCGTGCGCTGGACAACGAGCATCGCAACGTGACCATTTGGCTGAAGTATGCCGAAATGGAGATGAAGAACAAACAGGTGAATCACGCTCGCAATCTGTGGGATCGCGCCGTCACCATAATGCCACGCGTCAACCAGTTCTGGTACAAGTACACCTACATGGAGGAGATGCTCGAAAATGTAGCCGGTGCGCGACAAGTCTTTGAGCGCTGGATGGAATGGCAGCCCGAGGAGCAGGCCTGGCAGACGTACGTCAATTTCGAGCTACGCTACAAGGAGACAGATCGGGCGCGCGAGGTCTACGAGCGCTTCGTCTATGTGCATCCCGACGTCAAGAACTGGATCAAGTTTGCGCGCTTCGAGGAAACACATGGATTTATACATGGCGCACGGCGTGTCTTTGAGCGGGCGGTGGAGTTCTTTGGCGACGACTACATTGAGGAGCGTCTGTTTATTGCGTTCGCACGCTTTGAGGAGGGGCAAAAGGAACATGACCGTGCGCGCATCATATACAAATATGCGCTGGACCATCTGCCCAAGGAGCGCACGCCCGAGCTATTTAAAGCCTACACTATACACGAAAAGAAATACGGCGATCGGGCGGGCATTGAGGATGTGATTGTGTCAAAGCGCAAGCATCAATACGAGCAGGAGGTGGCCGCCAATCCGACCAATTACGACGCCTGGTTCGACTATCTGCGCCTCATCGAGGCCGAGGGCGACACGGAGCTGATACGCGAGACCTACGAACGGGCGATTGCCAATGTACCGCCAGCCAACGAGAAGAACTACTGGCGTCGCTACATCTACATGTGGATCAACTATGCGCTGTACGAGGAGCTTGAGGCGGGCGACATGGAGCGCACGCGGCAAATATACAGGACCTGCCTCGAGCTGATACCACACAAACAGTTCACGTTCAGCAAGTTGTGGCTACTCTACGCCCAGTTCGAACTGCGCGCCAAGCAGCTGCAGCAAGCACGCAAATCGCTCGGCGCCGCGATCGGCATGTGTCCGCGCGACAAGCTCTTTCGTGGCTACATCGATCTGGAGATACAGCTGCGTGAGTTCGAACGCTGTCGCCTGCTCTACGAGAAGTTCTTGGAGTTTGGCCCCGAGAACTGTGTGACGTGGATGAAGTTTGCCGAGCTGGAGAACCTGCTGGGCGACACAGAGCGTGCACGTGCCATTTTTGAGCTGGCCGTGCAGCAGCCGCGTTTGGACATGCCCGAGCTGCTCTGGAAGGCGTACATTGATTTCGAGGTCGCATTGGGCGAAACCGAACTGGCGCGCCAGCTGTACGAGCGCCTGCTGGAGCGCACACAGCACGTCAAGGTCTGGATGTCGTTCGCCAAGTTTGAGATGGGCAACAGCCACGGCGACTCCGCTGCGGACGCCGACATGAACGTGCGGCTCGCGCGGCGCGTTTACGAGCGCGCTAACGAGATGCTGCGCCAGCTAAACGACAAGGAGTCGCGGGTGCTACTCCTGGAGGCGTGGCGCGACTTTGAGCGCGATGTCAACGATAGCCAGGCGCTGCAGAAGGTGATGGACAAGATGCCGCGTCGCATCAAGCGGCGCCAAAAGATCGTCAGCGAGGATGGCGTCGAGGAGGGCTGGGAGGAGATCTTCGATTACATATTCCCCGAGGACGAAATGGCGCGACCAAATCTCAAACTGCTCGCCGCCGCCAAAATGTGGAAGAAGCAAAAGGACTACGATACGGACAATGAGCCAACGGCCTCGGCCGTACCAACAATACCACCAGCTGATGTTTAAAAAGATCGCCCCCTGCAACCTCGTACATTCGACAGTTATATTAAATGTTGCAATTGTGCAAAATGTTTTCATTAATTGCTTAAGCCTTTCAATTATTCTAAACATGGTGCAACTTAAAGTGTGCCTTTAAGAGCTATGAATTCTCTTAAGGGTTATAAGCACAATTTTAATGTAAGACTTCTAAATTTCACTTTCGCATTTAGATTACTTGGCTCGCAGGAGCAGCGTAAAGGCCGAATAGGTGATCCTGCAGATCTGTGGATAAAAGAAGCAGCTGCCAATAGATAACGCAAGAGAGGTGGCTAAGACGAGCTACCTGTACGAATGTCTCCAGGGTAACAGCTATCTGGCCGCCGGCGTAGATACAGTTGGACCTCTGGCCGCGCATCAGACTGATAATCAAGTTCCGTTTGAACTGGGGCAGCTGGTCGATCCAGTTGCAGGCGTAGAAGGCTTCGCGCAGCATCTCGCTCTGGCTGCGCATGCGATCGCCAAAGTAGCAGATGATCAGCACCTCCAAGGTGACGGCGACGAAGAACACTATCGAGATCGCCATGGCCGACAGATCGTGAGAGTCGGCCATGTAGAGAAACTGTATGCCGACGGTGCACTGAACGGCGGCGGAGCAAACAATCTGTGCCAGGCAGGCGATCGACAGAATCTCTTGAATGATCGCCTGCATTTTGAGTATGTGAATGTAGTCCTCAATGCATTCGTCCAGCTCCGCGTAGACGGCCAAGCGCCAGCGCTGGTAATACATAAAGCTGACCATGTCCGAGGCCACATCCGGAAAGCCAATGCGGCGAATACGCAGCTCCAAGGCACGCATGTGCCCGGTGACCACGCACAGATAGGCCGGCGGATAGGAGTCGTTGGCGCAGTCCTGTATCGCCTGTATGATGAGCCCAAACAGCTGATAGACGCAGATGACCACATAGGCCATGTCTGACTCCTGCCAGTCGAGTCCGAAGTAGGCGGGATAGATCAGCATGCGATGCTTGGTGATGACAGTGCGAAGGCAGCTTAGCATGGTGCCAATCCCAAACAGGCCGGCGAAGATGCGAAAGCTGTTCTGGGCGGCTCGCACGGCGGCGTGCAGCACATGCAGCTCTTCCGGATGCTGCACGAGAAGCGCACGCCTGTCCAGATATAGCAGAAGGCGTCGGATCTCGTGCAGCTGGCGCCGCACGAAGAACACGTTGATGAACTTGAAATTGGCCGCGAAGTCCGTGATGGTGATGGTGAGGCTCTCGCACAGCTCGCGAAGGCTCTGCGTGTAGAAGAGCTTGGCCATCAGCGTGAGCGGAAAGAACAAGGTGACCAACACGTTGATCATAATCGTGCGCCAGAAGAAAGTCCAACGTGACATGTTTTCGGGCCAGATGAGGCCCGTCAGCTGCCAGACCTTGAAGTGGTAACGCAACGCCGCATGGCTGTCCAGCTCCATATCCATCTCTCCGTCCAACTCCAACTCCAGCCCCATAGCCAGTTCGTAGTCAAGCTCATGCTCCAGGTCGCTTCCCTCCATCGACATCATTTCGATTTCCTCGATATCCGAATCGCTCTCGGCATCGAGCTCGTTTATTATCTTAACGCAATTGTCCATTGTCCCGTTGGCATTTGACTAAAAGTCCCTGCTGTCGGTGGCTTTTATAGCCCTTTTATAACCTGGCCCAAGAAGAAAACACAGCCCAGCAATTGCAATCAAATATTTGTCTTTATTTTGGTCTGTTTATGGATTTTTTTTTTTTTTTTTGATAGTTTAGCAAATTAGGACCAGGGGAGGGGCAACAACGGCGACGATAGGGTCCGTTTATTCACTCAGTCAATGCAAACTTTTCGAGCGAGGAACTCATTTGAATACTTGATGCAATCCTGCACAGCAATGGGACTCGGAGCTATGCACAACTTATCAAGTGTCCTGGCGGCATTTAAGGGCTCATTATCGGGGGGAACTATGCAATGTGAAATGTGTGTTTTTTGCTTGGGATTTACCATGCAGCAATCAAAATGCATTACGCCAAAAGTTTGCTTTTGTTGAAATTGACGTGGGGAGAACAAATGGGCGATTTAGTTAGTCACCAGAGATGGGCGTGGATTCTAAAATGGGTCCTACCAATGTGAGGCAAGTCTAAGGAACTACTTAAAACTTTGAACAAACTATTATAAAGTATTACAGTAGTTGAAAGACATTCAATGGGGTATAAACTAAAATGGCTAATTACAATAATAATATAGCTGAAAAGGATTGACTGAATGGGTCAGTTATCTTTGGATGGCAGCTTTGTTTCCAAGTTTATCTAATTGAAATAAATAAAGAACTAAATGAATTTTTAATATTTAAACAAAATCTTAAAGCTGATCTTTTTAGAGCTGTTGAAAAAAGAAAATTCCATAATCTTGGAAAGGTTGTTAATTAACGAGAATTTCAAATATTATTGTAAGTCTGATACATTACAATACACATGGATAATGTAAAGAATGAAATAATAAAACATATTATATAATTTAGCTAAGTTAAACCTGAAGAGCCCATGAACAACTTTGTACAGGTCACAAAATTTAAAGTATTTATGCTGGCCGTGATTTTCGTGACTGTCGTGAGTTTCGTGCGTGTTTTGTGCCCATCTCTCAAAGGGGAAATGTAAAATATGCATGTGTTTATAATAGGCATGTGTTTTGTTTTGTATATTTGTATAGTTTTAATACATATGTAACTATGTATAGTGCTTGTGTTCTCATTTCTTTAACAGCATTTACATGATCTCGAGAGAAGTACGTATATATAAACATATAAATATATATCTATATATTATGTATTTGGTATGTGGTATAGGTATGTACATAAGAATTGCAAAAATGATTTGATCTATAAGCAATTTATATATGTATATATATATAAGCCTATATATATAAATATAGATACATTGTATGTAGTTTGTTAGTAGACGTTGAATGGCATTAAGAAACTTGGACAGTATAAAGCTATGCAGTGTGGGATGTATACGAAGGGATGCGGATGCGTTTGCGGAGTCGGATGCGAATGCGAATGCGGATGTTTTCGTTAACGGAGAAAAAACACAAAAACAAATCGTCGATGCACACAATGAACAATATTTTGGTTGTAAACTCAATCTTAAATTGTAATTTTTAAGAATTAATTTAAAAATACAATTAAGCAAATAATTATTTTGATATTATTTAATTGCTTGCAAAATGTGATTAATAATCAAGACAAGAAACATTTAAATAGTTTACTTTCCTTCTGTACGTTTTTACTTTTAGTTTTCGTTTAAAGCATTTTCTAGTTGTTTTCTTTGTTCGTTCTTATTGTTTTCATTTGATTATATTGAAAAACATAAACAATTAGAAAAAGGACAGCAAAGCTAAGTGGAAATATTAACTAGCTTACAAATGAACGCTCAAAATTATATATTTTTTAATTTAATTTTTTCTTTTCTTTCGTTCTTTTTTTTGTTTTGTTTTGTTTTCTTTTGTTTTTCTTAACATTTAACAGGCAAATACAATACAATACGTTACGTTACGTTACGTTGCGGCTTGTTACATTACGTTACGTGACAATCAACAAGATTTTTTAGTTGAGTTGGAAAAAGCTTTTTCAAGTTGAGTTTGTTTAACTTTCTTTTTCTGCTTTTTTCTTTGTTAACACTCAAGTACAATTTAATGCAATTTACAGCTATTAGAATTAGGTTTGTATTTAAACTATATTTTTAGGTTTTTGATTTTTTAGATTCGCATTTAAATTATTGAATTAAGCTCTCAGTTCTCAGTCGCAAAAAACAAGAATACGACGCAAAAGTTAACTTTTTGGTTCACTTAATTTGTAACTTGTTTTTTTTTGTCTCTCTTTCTATTGCTTGTTTGTTTCATTGTTGATTGTTCAAACTCTAAATGTTTCCGTTATAAGAATTTTCACGGCTTTGCTTTCTTTTTGTTTCATTTAGTCTGTGTTAAGTTCTTTTTTGTTTTGTTTTCTTTTCTCTTTTGGAGGGGATTTGAGTTAATTTTCAAGGAAATTAGAAATAATGGTAATAAATTAATTATAAAAAGAGAGTTTTTTCTCTTTTTATTTGTCAGCAGGCGCTTGCTTGCTCGCTGGCTGTGGATCTGCCTGAACTGCATTTAATTCGTTTTGATTTTGGTTTTTGTTTGGACTTGGAATTGTTGCATCTTTTGTAATTCCGACCTTAGCGGCGGCGTTCTGATTTGAATTTGCATTTTTGTCTTTGTCTTTGGCATCCTGCAAAAGAATAATGTATTGATGTATGCCAACGATTTATAACAAAACAATTGCATGTTTAATAAGCTAAGACTCTCTAACATCATAAGACCGCATTTGCGCCTAAGCTTGATACAAATTCAATTTTAAACCCAACTTTAATTCGCAAAGGAACCTAAACAATTTGTTATGCCTAATGCTGATTGTGGTACTGTGTGTGTGTGTGTGTGTGTGTGTGTGCATGTGTGTGTGTGCATGTGTGTGTGTGTGTGTGTGTCTTGGCTATGTAAAGTATCGGGCTGCAATCAGAGTATCATGAATAACCGTAACTGCAAATGATTTGGAGTGAGTTTTGGATGAGATTTGCAAGTGTTTCGCGCTTGAGCCCGTTGCGTCTCGCTAATCAAGTTATGCTTAGGCTGGTTCGGTGTGGGGCAGGGCGGGAAATGGAGGAGAAACACATTAATGTTATTTGTTCGGTATGGAGGGTAGCTCACCTTGGCCATCACGGAGGCGGCCTCCTGTTTCAGAAACGACTCGCGCGCTTTCTCGTACAGCGCAACAAACTTGTCGCGCTGCACCTTAAACTGGGCAAAGAGCTCGTCGTCCTTGTTGCCCTTCAGTCGGTTCTCGATGTCCAGCTTCTCGTCGTGGATCGCGCGTATTTCGTCGTTTACCCACGGCTTGTCGATAGGATACTGATTCACTAGATTCTTAAGCGTTTTGATGGTGCTCTTGCCCTTGACCGCCTGCTTCACCAGCTTCGGATTGGGCTTCTTCACCTTGCCGCCGTTGTGATTGCCGTTCATGTGGGCCATGTTGAAGGGCCCGGGGCCGGGCGGCATACCGCGCGGTGGCATGCGCGGCCCCATCATGTGTGGACCCATCAACGGCGGTGGCAGCGGAGGCCCGCCTCGTCCGTTGCGCCGCATAAATGGTGGCGGCGGCGGTGGTGGACCGCCCATGGGTGGCATGGGACAGCGCATGGGCGGCATTGGTGATTGAAAAGGCATTGGCGGATATGGCGGCATTGGACCCATTGGACCGGGGCCCCCACGCGGACCCATCGGCCCGGGTCCCGGCCCCATTGGCCCCATCATGTGTCGACCGCCGCGATTAACTGGTCCTCCGCCCATTTGTACTCTGTTGTAGCCGTTGCGCTGCGGTCCATTAAAGCGATTGCCGTTAGGCGCATGGAAACGTTGCTTTGGATGCGGTTGCCAGCTGTTGTCGGCCATGCCCCCGCCACAACCACCCCCGCCATGCATTTGCATTTGCATCTGCATCTGTGGCGAAAACTGCGAATTATGCTGTTGCTGTTGCTGTTGCGACTGCTTGTGGGCTTTCAGCTGCTTGCTTTTAAGGGGCTTCTTCTTGCCGCCATCTGCTTGGCATGGCCCGAAGCCGGAGTTGCCGGTAGGTGCCGTCTGTGTTTGCGCCACTGCTTTCGTTGGCGGTGCCGGCGTATTAAAGTCTATGTAAAGTGGATCACTGGGCATCTGGCAGGATGAGTACATCATTTGGTTCTGCGCCAGAGCCTGGGCCCGGAACGGCTTTCGGTATGGTGCGATTGCGGCACGAACATTTGAGCGCTGTTGTTGCTGTTGGATTGCCCGGTTCTGTTGGAAATGATTACTTTTAGATGCCATTGAAGGAACAGCTGTGTTCTTTGCGTTTCTTGCAAATTCAGCGTTGTGTTCTCTCTTCAGCGGCCAACTGACGGAGACGAAAAAAAAACAATTTCTATCACACGCTTAAATGTTGCTAGTTCAATTGTAGTTGTATATTTCGTAGAGATGAGCAACAAATTGACACATATGTGACTGTCAAAACTATCGATCCATCGATAATGCGCATTCTTTGGCACAGCCTATCAAATTTGAAACGCGAATTTAAAATGAAACAAAACACGTATGTGCATCAATTAATACTAAATAGCTACGTTTAAGTGTACATGCGACTTTTACACGATTCAACAAATATATATAATATTTTGGCTTTTACGCACTAGTTGTATCCATATTCCTTGTCAAATTAGTTAATCGCCGTATGTGGACTTTTCACGTAATTGTTCTTTAAATAACAACGCAATTACCTATGCTGAGGTATACAAATATTTTACTGTTAATTGTTAATGTTTCCAAAACGTAACGCGTATTTTAATTAAATTTGGCTTTTTTTTTGTGTTATTTTGCATCAGGTGTGTACACACTGTTTATTGCGCAGGTTCAAAACAGCTGATTTGCCTGGTTGCCGTGCGGTTTCTGGGCGTTGCAACTTCAGCTTACGCCTACATTTATCGAGAAAAGAGGAAGAAAACAGAACGCTCCGTCTCGCAGTTAGCGAGTCACTCCGTGGCGTCGTACAAATCGAAATATAAACGCAAATAAAGAGTATATACCAAAGAATTAACCATGTTTCCCCACCTGTGGAGTCGTCGCGTCAATTTGCAGCTGCTGCAAGAAAAGGCCGCAGGCGAGTTGGTGCAACAGCTCGAGCGCATCGAAGGCACCAAAGCCGTTGTGTTGGACGAAGCAATGATTGGCCCGCTGGGCCTGGTTGCGGAACCGAAGCTATTTACGGATCGGAACATTAAGCTGCTCTCGCTTCATCCGGAGACGCGCTATCCCAAGGATATTTTGAACATCATCTACATCGTGCGGCCGCAGGTGGCATTGATGGACAATGTAGCGGCAAATGTTAAGGGCAATGGGCAGGTGGGTCGTCAATTCCATATTATTTTTGTGCCACGGCGCTCGTGCTTGTGCATAAAGCAGCTTGAGTACAGGGAGGTGATCGGAGCGTTTGGGCGATTCGAGGAGCTGTCCTGGAATTTTTTCCCATTGGACTCGGACGTGGTCAGCATGGAAATGCCGCATGCATACCGCGATGTCAGCATCGATGGCGATACCACGTCGCTATACCAGGCGGCCATTGGGCTGGTGCAGTTGCAGCGTCTCTACGGCCGCATACCGAAGATCTACGGCAAGGGCGTCATGGCCCAGCTCGTCTGGGACTACGCCAAGCAGCTGGCCATCGACGAGCGCATGTTGTACAACGCCGACAAGGGCTCAATTGATCAGCTCATACTTCTGGATCGGGGCATTGATTTGGTCACTCCGCTGGCCACGCAGCTAACCTACGAGGGTCTTATCGACGAGTTCTTTGGCATACGGCACAACAAGTTGACCCTACCGTCCGATATATTTCCATCGTACATTCCCAATGCTTCCGGCGCAGGCAGCAGCAATGGCGGACAGGCTGGCCAGGAGGTCGACAGGCGCCCACTGATCGATACAAGCCGCAAGACGATCACGTTGCATTCGGGCGAACAGCTGTACGGTGAGCTGCGCAACAAGAACTTCAACGAGGTGCGCATGTTGTTGGCACGCAAGGTGCGGGACATCCAGGCGCAGATGAACTCCACGCGGCAGGAACAGTCGATGCAGGAGCTAAAGAGCTTCATGGAGCGCATGCCGATGCTGATTGAGCAGAAAAAGACCACGTCTGAGCACACGATCATCGCTGGGCTAATTGACGAGAAGCTGAACGTATATACTTTCAACGATGACTTGGCCGCAGAACAAGAGTTTATGATTTGCTCGGATATTGACAGGCCTAGCGCTTACATCGAGGATCAGATCGCTCGCCGTGCTGAGCTGCGGCACGTGTTGCGTCTTATTTGCTTGCAGTGCGCCGCTGCCTCGGGCTTCAAGGAGCGCGTTCTCATCCACTACAAGCGCGAGCTGGCCCAGGTTTATGGGTTGGAAGTGCTGCTCACGATCAGCAACCTGGAGAAGGCAGGCCTTCTGCACACCCAGACCGAGTCACGGGCTTACGCAGTGCTGCGCAAGGCAAGTAAAACTTAATATGCTTTGCATCAATCGCAGGCTTTTACATACCCTCTAAACATTGCCAATTGCAGACCCTACATCTGACCGTCGACGACAGCGTTGAGGTGGACCCCAAGGACATTAGCTATGTGCACAGCTTCTATGCGCCGTTGACCGCACGGCTCGTCGAGCACTCGCTCAGACCGCTCGGCTGGCAAACGCTCAAGAGCCAGATCAACAATTTGCCCGGGCCGACATTCGAGGACTTCCAGGTGCAGCTGATTGGCATTGGTGGTCGGCATGCCGGCGGTGGCACGCCCAGCGAATCGTCGTTGATGCATGCACGCCGCGTGGTGCTCGTGTGCTTTGTCGGAGGCTGCACGTTTGCGGAGATCGCGGCGCTGCGGTTCCTGGCCGCCCAGGAGGACAACAACGTGCAGTTCGTGATCGCTACGACGAAGGTGATTAACAAGCATACATTCCTTAGCAGCCTAATGGGCTCTTGAAGGCACCGCCTGAGCCGCTGGGAGGCGCATCGCTTATCCGTCGGATGCGGCTTGACACGCGGACGCAACGCCTCCATACCGTTGAGGCCATGACCCAAGGCTCATGGCCAGCAGCAGGGCAGCGTTACGTTTAGATCGGAGCAGAAGCCGCTTAAGAAACCGGAATGAAACAATGAATATTAAACAATATACGTATATAAAATATATATACAATATTTATCCAAATCTATATATACATATATACCAGCATATATGTTTCCATAATACATATGAATATTATGAGTATATGAATGTTATTTTTCTATATAACTTATTTACACACACACATTTATACACCGACACATACACACAAATAACGCATATACAAATTTTGTTAAATCTTTTGTAATATGCCTGCATATAAAATTATTAACCAAATACGTATTAATGTATACGACATAAATATCCATATACATTTTATGCGTGTACAATTTATAAGTGCAAAAGCTTTCAAAGTCCTTAATATATTTACATATAAATATATAGCGTATACCTGTGTATATGCAGCTGAATTACAAGCAGAGTATATCCTATATCCATGGCTCAGACCCTTGAATGTGCTATACGCATATTTTAAACTATATATATATATAAAGTATACAAATATTGAAATTTACAGTTATACTTGCAACTTTGCAACAAATTCGTCGCGTTTTTCAAAGCATATTACGCAATATATGTTTATATCAATATACAAATATTTACATACCAAGGTTGCAAACTCAACAAGAATTGTCGCTGGCCCGGTTCATGGTTTGAAATAATGCCTTGTCATTGGTTTTTGGTTTGAGAACCCGGTTTTTGGTTTGATTAAACCAAGCCGAGCTTCTTGGTTCGAGCCTTGGTTCAATAATAGATCAATTGAAAACCAGACTCGAATCGGCTGGCAGCCTTGATATATCCACACATTATACAGGTACATACATATGAATATCTATAGTTTTTGACGACTTATTACTGTTAAACCTGTCGTGTTGGCGCGGTCATAATAAATGGGAGCATATGTAGTATGTATACTTTTACATTTCAATAAAAATTCAAAAAAATTAAATTAAATCTCCACTTTAATTTCTCTGCATGATTAAATGACTGAAACTTCTGAAAATGAATGTAGATTTTGATCTTTATTTATTAAGGAAGGATTAAGTAAGATAATGTAGTTTACCACATTATAAGCTATTTATATTAAAAAGGCATTTAAATATTGTTGATTTTTTTGTTGTATTTTTATTTTATTGACGTTTATCAATTTAATTGTTATTCGTGTTTCCACTTCGAAAATACAATTTATTAATAATAATAATAATTAAAAAAAAAACAATTTTATAAACATAAAAAATATTACATATGTATGTTCTGTGTTCTGTTTTCCCCCTCCCAAAGCGCTGCACTATTGGTTTCTATCTGTCTCTTTCTCTATCGCCTTTCTGCTGCTCACTCTCTCTCTTTCTCTTTCTCGGTGTCTAAATCGGTTCATAAAGTTAGTTTTTTTGCATTCGTTTGTTAGATCCATGCAAAAGTAACTAGCTATGCACTAGAATAATACTAATACACATTATCATATTATATTATATTTTATTAGTGCAACCCCGTTGTCAGTTTATCTTTTGTTGGTTATTTATGTTTTGTTTTCTCTTTTTTATTTTTATGCACTTATCCCATTCGCTCACATAATTATCGTTTAATAAAATTAGTAATTAATTGCTAACGGAAATAATGTTTTTTGTTTTGTTTTTGTTGAATTTTTTCTGCATGTTTTTGTTGGTTTTTTTGTTGTTGTTTTTTATGTTATTTCGTTTGCTAAAAATTTAATACTACAATATTTTCAAAATTTCATATCTTAAGATCGGGGCTTGTGATCAGTGATCATATATGATATATGTGTGTGTGTTTGTGGGTGTATATTTACTTGTAGGTGTATACGACAACAAAAAAGGACTCTCCACACAAACATAAATTGTAATTAATTAAACATTCAATATGCATTTAATTTTCTATACAATTTTTATTGTTTTTGACTAAGCATTTTGCAATTTGCATTAATTAAGTCTATAATAGGCTTAATTTTAGTTATTATTCCCTTTTATTTTATATTTTTTATGTTTTTTATTTGTTGTTTTTTATATTAGCAAGTAAAAAGGAAAGCGTAACGTAAAAATTGAAAATTTTGAATTTAACAACATACAAAAATGGCGCCAAGCAATTTCTCAATCTTGAAGCTTTTAAGGATGTTCTCCTTGCATGGCAGGCTAGTTGTTTGTTCATTTTATCCTTCTCTCCTTCTTTAAAAGTGGGACAATGGCGTCAGTCCGCCTATATCTGTTTTTACACGAATTCGTGCATTTGCAGACTGTTCCGAAGGCTCCGCATCCTGAAGTCCTGGAGCTCTTTGCGTTGAATTTCTTATATACTTTTTTATTGACTTTTGCGTATGCATTTGGTTTGCATTCTTTCGCTTTGCATTTATCGATTGAATTGAGAGCATTATGCACATTTTTGCAATTCACGAATATGTCGTTGGATAACAAAGAAATTAATTAAATTATTATAATAATATCAAAATTTCCAAATAAAACTTAAACATGTATATATATGTATTTGTATATATACATATATATGTATACATACATATATATAATAATATATAATCGATAATTTTGTTCTTTTTTGTGGTTTCGTTTGCTGTTGTTTATGTGTTATTGTTTTATGCTTGTTGTGTATGACATTAAAGGCTTACATTTAAATAATGTATTTATGTTGTTTTTATGTATATATA